>JAJIBD010008169.1:0-29632 GCA_021461705.1 Cryptotis parvus
CCTTTCTTAACCAACGAAATGGCATGTTGGATTTCAGAAGGGAGAACGTTGGGAATGACATATCCATCCTGCGGAATTTGGTATGTGGGTGGGGACATGGCTATCAAAGAGGTCTGAGTAGAAGTCATGGATAACCTTCTTCCATTTCCTTCCTGGAAGATGTGATATCTCCATCAGGACGTTTGAGGACAGTCATTTTTGTCTTACAGTTGGCGGAAGGACAGGTGGGCATTGTGAATGCTTTTTCCCGGCTTCTGCTGCATCCTCCAGCACTTCTGCTCTTCTCTCCTTGAGGTCTTTCTTTATTGTTCTCTGCACTGCTTTGCAAGCTTGGATGTTAGTATCTGGTCTCCTGAGGCTTGCGCCTTACCGCGTTGGTGGATGAGCTCAAGGGTTTTTGAAGACAGGCGTCCTTTTGTGTCCTCCCTCTCTATCGGCATTCTTTGCACAATCATGGCAGTGTTGAACTAGTCAGTTGTATTCTCTTCAACGATGTAGTCAATGATAGCATCTTCCCATGTTGCTGCCTTGGTGCCAAAGAGTTCCCAGTTGGTGGTCGTTCTGGTGGTTTTCTTCTTAAACTTTGCAGCCTCTTTTCTTCTCGTTGTGTGAAGTAGAATTTTGCACAAAGGAGCCTGTGGTCTGAACTCTGTTTGGAATTTTGGGGACGACATTAGCGACATTGGTCAGGCAAAACCACCGATTGAAGAAGATGTGTTCAATTTCATTGTGGAACTGTCCACCAGGAGATTCCCAGGTCCCAACGTTTTGATTCAGCCTTTTGGAACTAATTGAGTTCCCATGAATAATCTTGGTGGCTATGATGAACTCCAGATAGCCTCTCACCCTGTTTGTTCCATTCTAGGCCATGGGTCCCAATGTCAAGTTCTTTGGCTATCTTCTCGGTCCTTTCTTGGCATTGAAATCACTGACTATGATTTTGTAGAAGGCGTGATCATTTTTATAGAACTCATCCAGCTATTTATTTTATTTAAAAATAAATAAACAAATAAAAAATAAATAGATAAATAAATAAAATAAATGAAAATAGGCAGAACATTCCATGACATTCTTTCCAGTGATATATTTACTGTTTCAATGTCCTTGACAAGAAAACAGAAAAAAAATAAGCAAGTATTATTATATACTAAAAATATTTTGCACAAAAAGAAACTGATACACAAATCAATTTAAGTGATAAAATATTTTCAATATTTCTAACAATCTAATATAATATAATTCATGATTTATAAAGAGTTTAATAAAAATATGATCAAAAATGAAGGGATGAGCTTTTAGGAAGGCATAGATGTCCAACTGGCAAATGAAAAATCTTTTCCTTATAAATAATTATCATAGAAATACAAATTAAAACAATAGCATCACATTTGTGAGATAGCCACACCAAAGAATACAGAACCAAGTTTTTAGCTGGAGCTAAAATAATAAGAACCCTAACTTGCTTTTGGAAATGGATAACAGAATAGAGAACTCTAATTACTAAAAATTGTTGTGCCATATTATTATCAATTTTCCTAGGTGTCTAACCAAAGAAGACAAAAATACTAATTTAAAATTATATATGTACACTTCTGTTCACTTTAGCACCATTTATAATAGTCATGATATGGAAACAACCCAAATCTTCAAGATTAGACAATGGATTAGAAAACTGTGATACACTTACTGGACCAAATACTACTTATCCATAAGAAAAATAGAAGTCTTGTCCTTTTGACAGTAATAATGGAACTGGAGTCAGTTTTATTAAATGAAATTCAGAAAAAAACTAAGACAAATATTGGATGGTCTTGCTCATATACTATAGAGAGAGAAATAAAGCACAGGAAGAAAAAGAAGCAATTGAAACAAACACCACAAATTCAGAACACAGTGGTTACTGGGCAGAAGTAAAGGAGGGTGTGATATTAGTGGAGAGGAGGTCAAATAAATTCTAGTGGAGGGATAGGGACATTGGTAACTTTGTCGTAGTTGTGCTGTGGTAGTATACATTCTGAAAAGCAGTGAAATTGTACCCCCCTAACACATATGAATGCTTTAAAGCTATTGTTACCTTAAAATATTATTTTTAGGGAGAATATAACATATATAGAAAAGCTCAGAAATTAACACTGATGATGATAAAATCCTAAAATTAGAGTCCAGATTAATGAATTTTCTTATTGGACAATAAAAGCTTTGTTTTATAGAAAAGAGAAATCTATTCTTAGAGCTGACCTTTGGTGCAATAAGGTGCTAAAGTGCCCTAACAGTTTTATCAGTAAAACTGACAACCTTTTCTGATTTTCTGATTAATGGGGGTATTAATTTTATTAGGACAAAATTTCTCATCAGGTCTTTTTTTTTTTTTTTTTTGCTTTTTGGGTCACATCCGGCAATGCTCAGGGGTTTTTCCTGGCTCTGCACTCAGGAATTACTCCTGGCGGTGCTCGGGGACCATATGGGACGCCCGGCATGGGCCGGCAGAGTGCATGGCAAACACCGTAACCCGCTGGGCTATTGCTCGGCCCCAATTTTTATATAATTTTTTCTATGAGAAAACAACTTATAAATATACTTAATTCTTAATAAATTATCAAATATAAAGTTTGCAATAAGAAAAGCAAAAACAATCAATGACACCAAGCCTCAGGATATGCACTCTACTCCAAAATCAGCATGTACATAAAGAGACGAAATTCACTTGAAACCCAGATTTTGCTCTTGCCCAAATTATTATATTTCATTATTGTTGAGTAATCCTATGTAAAAATCTGTATTCAATCAAATATAAAATTTTAAAAGCAAAAAGATACCATATAGTAATATCATTGCCCTTCTCTGAACTTGTCTCCTCTTATGCCCTGATGCTAACCTTCTTCCAGTTCATGACATTTCAAGTTTATTTCTACCTCTAGTCTTTGCATTTTCTTGTATTTTTATTTGAATCATTCCTTCCACACATTGTGGCAAGGCTTGCCCCTCATTCCTGGGAACTTACAGCTTATTTCTTTTCCTAAATAAATAATTTATATAGCTTGTCCTTACTGCATTCTTTAAGCAATCTTTTCTTTTTTCAATGCCAGATATTTTTTCCAATGTATATCACTGTATAGTCAATATATATCACATCCACTGTATATTCAATGTATATTACTACCTATAAGTATACATGTATTATGATCTGCCTTGGCTTCATTCTAGAAAATTCTATATAGGTGGTAATTTTGTCCCATTTACTAAATGATTATTAAATCCTAACCATGAGCTCACAATATATACACATCCTATGCTGTAATATACAAACCAATAATTCAATTAGTCTATTGAGAGAAAGGCATTTGGAGAAAAATAATTACAATTTAAACAGAAAAAAGTATATAAATAATACTGCAATTAATTTTATAAATAATAGCCTGTAGGATTCCAGATAAAGGAAGTCATTATTTTCGATTTGAGAATCTATAGAAGGCAATATAAATGTGTTGATGTTAGTTGTTGGAAATGGGGTATTATAATAATAAAAGCATGATGACTAGAGACAAGCAGAAACGAGTGATGGTAGTAGCATTCATGAAGGAGTCTTATGAAAAATGAAGCTGGAATTACAACTATGTTTCAAGTTCTGAGAAAGACAATCTGTTGTTAGCAGCAGGACGTCAAAGAGCTTTGTGGAGATGATGGCCTGTCTCAGCAATTGGTTCTATGTGCAATAATTGATAATCTGTAAATCAGGGAAACAAACAGGCAGAAACTAGATTTTAATGGCGCAGGTTTCTCGTGAATCCATTTAGCTTTAGTGAAAGCACTGGGTCTTATACAAAACATGCATCTTAAACAAAAATTTAGCTTTGGTGAATGTTCTGCATCTTATACAAAATAAATTTATTAATTTTAAGCTATCTGCTGCAATTTAGCGATGTGAAAGCATTGTATTTATATGCAAAGCATATTACATTTTTTCATACATGAATTGATTTCACATTTTGGCATGTAGAGTTTAAGTGTCTCAATCATTCTATGATCAATTTCCTTTTTTTAACAATATGCACAATACAATTAAAGCAAAGCATGATGGAACTAAACCTACCCTAATCATAACCCTTATTCTAACCCTCACCCTCACCCTAATCTTACTCTAGTCCTACCCTTACATCATACTGTCTGAGACAATGCTAGTCTTGACTCAATTAGACAAAAAATTAACAATCACCCAATATTTAACTTATTAAGTTCACTTAGCTGATTACTTAACAGTTTATTTAACTGAATATCATTGTATCAAATTAAAAACTAGATCAATGGTCAAATATTTTCCATGCTTAACTTCTATTTTTATCTATAAACATGGAAATATAAAAAAAAAACTAACCCTTAAAATTGCAACCCAACTCCTAACCCTAAAGTCTTTCTTAATGTTAACTCAAAGCTTAACCGAACATGACATTTAATTAATTAGGCAATTAATCAATTAGGCAAAAATTCAGAATCACCCTAAACATAACTTGCCTTCCTAAGTTTGAAAATTGAAAAATTAACCATTGAACCCCCACATAAACTCCTAATTCTAACCCTCCACATTCCTAATCTTAACTCTAACCTACACAATGCCTATTACTACATGCTACCAAAAATTACCAATTAGATCAAACTGAACAATCACCCATGATGTAACTTCCACTTACAATCAGGAACAGAGAAAAATCATGCAACTGAAACTTTTGCAAACCTGAGCCTAACCCTAGTCCTAACTCTTAGCCCTAAGTTTATTGCTAACCCTAAATTTATACTAAACCTGACATACTATATCATGTTATTTCAATCTAAGCAAAAATTTGCAATCACCCAATACTAATATTTCTTTTTTAGATTTTAAAATATCAAAATTAACCACCTAGTCCTTACATGAACTATAACCCTAGTCCTAGGCTTAAAACACATGCTAACATGACTTTTCCTCCTTCTTTTAGGTAAGAAGAGTTCCTGGATCCAGTGGTCACCTTCATAAAACAGAAGACGGTGACTGGGAGTGGAGGTTACGGCGAGATGGATGAAAAGAGTGAAGAAGCAAAAAGCAGCCTTTTCTCAAGAAAAGTCACGAAGAGTAAAAGAAGAAAATCCAGAGCTTGCGGTGAATGCCAGCAGTCTGCCTGAGCAGATCCAGGGCCTCTCTGTGCTGCGACCCTCAGGGCTTACCCAATGCTAGTGAAGACTACAGAGAAGCTTCTTGTGCCGTGAACCTCGTTTTAAGATTAAGCCCACAGATTAATCCAGTCTCCAGCCCAGCTTGTCAGAAACCCAGCCTACAAGGACCCGCCCTGCAGAGACCCGCCCTTCAGAGGAGAGTATTTCAAACCCAGGAATGCTTGAGCCTCAGACACAGGTACACCCGGCAGAGGAGAAACCAGCTTTTCCCGTAGCGGCAGCGGCAGCGGCCGCATTGTGAACTCTACCTCCAAACTACCACAAATATTCGACCCACCCCTCTGAGAGAGCCCCCACAAAGCAATGAGAATATAGTGCCCGCATGGCAGAGCCTGGCAAGCTGTCCAATGCGTGTTCGATATGCCAAACCCAGTAACAAAAATGTTTATTTTCCTGACCCCGAAAGAGCCCTTAATACGGCAGCAGTAAGAAAGGCAAACAAGCAGTGCCTGATAAAATTTCAAGACTGTCCTAGGCTGCCAAAACGAAGAAGGACTAAAATGACTGTCTGTACTTTCAATGCACGTACACTGGCAACGGAAGCATATATTGAGGATCTGATGCTGCAAGCAAGAAAGATCAAGTACGACATCATTGGTCTGACTGAGACGAGGAGGCGTCAGTCGCATCATGCTGTATTTGACACCGGAGAAGAATTGTTCCTTGGAACATGTGATGAAAGAGGCGTCGGTGGCATTGGTGTCCTTGTCAACACGAACATGTCTGTCAACATTGATTCATTTGAATGCCTAACAAACCGAATAGGACGATTACACTTGAGGAGATGTGGCCCACTGCCAGCAATTTCTATCTTCATTGTCTATGCACCAACATCCACATACAAAGAAGATGAAATTGAGAAATTCTACATGGAATTGGAGGAGTTCTATAAAAAAGATCACACCTTCTACAAGATCATAGTCGGTGATTTTAATGCCAAGATAGGACCGAGAAGATTGGCTGAAGAACTCCACATCGGGACCCATGGCCTAGAATGGAACGAACAGGGTGAGAGACTATCTGAGTTCATCATGTCCACCAAGACCATTCATGGGAACTCACAGTTTCAGAAGGCTGAAGCGAAACGTTGGACATGGGAATCTCCTGGTGGACAGTTCCACAATGAAATCGACCACATCATCTTCAATCGACGGTTTTGTCTGACCGATGTTGCTGTCGTCCCCAAATTCCAGACAGGATCGGACCACCGTCTCCTTCGTGCAAAATTCTACTTCCCGCAACGGGAGAAAAGGCTGCAAAGTTTAAGAAGAGAACTCCCAGAACGACCACCAACTGGGAACTCTTTAGCACCATTGCGGCAACATGGGAAGATACCATCATTGATGACATCGATGAAGAATACAACCGACTGGTTCAGCACCTCCATGATTGTGCGAAGAATGCCGAGAGAGAGAAAACACAAAAGGACGCTTGTCTTCAGAAACTCTCGAGCTCATTCGCCAACGTGGCAAGGCGCGAGCCTCAGGAGACCAAATGCTAACGTCCAAGCTTGCTAAACAGTGCAGAGAAGCGATAAAAGCAGACCTCAAAGACAGAAGAGCAGAAATACTGGAAGATGCAGCAGAAGCCGGGAAAAGTATTCGCACTGCCCGCCTGTCCTTCGCCAACTATAAGACCAAGATGACTGCCCTCCGACGCCCTGATGGATCTATCACATCTTCCAGAAAGGCAATGGAGAAGATTATCCAGGACTTCTACTCAAATCTTTTTGATAGCCACATCCACCTGCCCACATACCAAATTCCACAGGATGGATACGTCATTCCCAACGTTCTCCCTTCTGAAATAAGACATGCCATCTCATCGGTAAAGAAGGGAACAGCACCAGGCCCAGACAAAGTCAGACCCGAACACCTGAAGAATCTGCCATCGGTGCTCATCAATACACTAGCTCGGCTCTTCACACGCTACCTGTCCGAATGCAAGGTGCCCTCCCAATGGAAAACCAGCAGGACAGTTCTACTGTTCAAGAAGGGAGACATTCATGACATCGGCAACTATCGCCCCATCTGCCTGTTGTCTGTCATCTACAAGCTGTTTACACGAGTCATCCTGAACAGGATTAGCAGAACACTAGATGAAGGTCAACCATGCGAGCAAGCAGGTTTCCGGAAAGGATTCAGCACAATCGACCATATCCACACAGTAACCAAGCTCATTGAGGTTTGTAGGGAGTACAAGATGCCGCTCTGTCTCACGTTCATTGATTTACAGAAAGCCTTTGATTCTGTGGAAACTGAAGCAGTCATCGAAGCCCTAGTCAAACAGGGTGTTCAAACCCAATACATCAAGATCCTTCGTGAGCTGTATTATGGATTCACCACCAGGATCTCACCATTCTACAAAGAAGTGATCATTGATGTCAAAAGAGGGGTTCGACAGGGTGATACCATCTCACCAAAACTCTTCAGTGCCACCCTCGAGAACATCATGAGACAATTAGAATGGGAAGGAATGGGAGTGAAGATAGATGGTCGGCAACTACACCACCTCCGCTTCGCTGATGACATCGTTCTAATAACACCAAACATTAGCCAAGCGGCACAAATGCTGGCTGACTTTGACCGAGAATGTGGAAAGGTAGGTCTACAGCTGAATCTGAAGAAAACTATGTTCATGAGAAATGAACTAGTTCCAGAGGCCCCATTCTCTCTCAATGGAACAAACATCTCTGAATGCAGCAGTTATGTGTACCTAGGTCGAGAAGTCAACATGATGAATGACCTAAAACCTGAGCTGCGCAGGGAGGAAGAGAGCGGCATGGAATGCCTTCAAAGGCATCGAAGAAATAGCTAAAAGGACAAAGAACCTCCGGCTCCGGGCACATCTCTTCGACTCCACCGTTCTCCCTGCATTAACATACGCCTCAGAGACCTGGGCCCTACGAAAGCAGGATGAGAATGCTATTCGGGTCTCCCAGAGAGGCATCGAAAGAGCTATGCTTGGAATATCACGTCTCACTCAAGTGAGAGAAGGAATCCGGAGTTCTGACCTCCGTCGCTATTCCAGAATCAGGGACGCTGTCTCGTTTGCCAAGGCATCGAAAATCAGATGGGCTGGACATGTAATGCGATTTGGAGACAACCGCTGGACTAGAGCCGTTACCGACTGGATCCCACGGGATGTCAAAAGATCACGTGGCCGCCCACCTACAAGATGGTCAGACTTCCTTGTTAAGACCCTGAAGGAACGGTTTGAGGCTCTTCATATTCCTGAATCAACCAGATGCCATTGGGCTACATTGGCACGTGATAGGGTCCAATGGAAATGTTACTGGCGCCCGCTCGAGCAAATCGATGAGTAACGGGATTCAAGTGATCAAGTGAACATGACTTTAAGTCTGACATTACAACTGCATAAAACTAGAAATATTACCAAAGATATCAAGCATCCCATGTTTTAATTTCATTGTTAACTTTGAAAATGGCAAAATAAATATACATTCTCTACATAATCTAAACCTAAACCCTAATCCTATATACTAGCTTTAAGATAGCCTTAACATTTCACTACTGGAGACTGATACTAGTCCTTAAACTGTCAATGGGGGAAAACTCACAATTTCCAATACTGCACCTGCCTTTTGTAAGTCTTTGTAAGTCTATAAAAAGGAAAATTAGCCACCTAATTCATACATGAACTCTTACCCGAAACCTAATCCCATTCCTAATTCTAATTTTTATCTACAGTAAATCTGATATGAGCTGATTACCAAAATCTGCCAATTAGACCAAAATAAAATAAATCAGCCTATATTTAGTTTCTGGTTAGACTATAAACAGAATGATCTAGCACCCGAACCCATCACAATTTTAATTTAGCCCTGATGCTTTTTCTAAATGCTAACCCTAACATTGACTAACCCTGACTTATACTATGCTCTACTCTATCGTTTAGGTAAAACCGCACCATAGCCCAATATTTAACTTGGGCTTGAACTTGGGCATCTTATTCCAAACACAATGCAATCTAATCCCCTAACATTTTTAAGTTTACAAACTGTCACACCATCCACCTAATCCTTTCACAAACTCTAACCCACAACAAGCACTAATTTAACACATTGCATAAAAGAAAATATCAGACAAAAATAACAATTTTCCAATTAACTTTCATTTTAAATTATTAATATAGAAAAAAAATTAACATCTAACTCCTAAACAATTTAACCAAAGTCCTAATCCGAACCCTTTATATAATGCTCACTTTAAGCTAATACTAACATTGACTTCTCCTAGGCCTTACCCATCAAGTACCAAAGATAGACACTGGCTCAATACTTAAATTGCCTTTTTTATATTCAAAATAGCAAAATTATTCACCTATCTCAAGACAGGAACTCTGGCTCTCATATTAAAACTAGTCTTAACCTATCATAAACTTTCCATCACCATTGCATCAAACTAGATATTAGAACAAATGCATTAATATTTTAATGCTTTATTTCCAATTTAACTATGAACATATAAAAGTCAACATCTTATTCCAAACACAATGCAATCTAATCCCTAACCCTAAGCAGTTTCCAAATGCTAACTCTACATTTGTACTATCTTTTGATTTATCCTAGGCCTTCTCCTAATAATTAGGCAAAAATTCATGATTGCTTACGCCTTAAGTTGCCTTAGTTTGAAAATAGCAATTTTTTAAAAAAGTATTTTATTATACCACCGTGAGATAAACAATTACAAAGATATACAATTAAAAAGTAAATATTTGGGTTTTGGTCATACAGTGTTCCGGCACCAATCCCTCCAGCAGTGCCAATATCCCACCACCAACTACCCGGATCCTTCCCCCACCACCAGTCAGCCTCCATGGCAGGTTCTTTAATTATTCACTTTCTCTCTCTTTTTCTTTTCCTTCCCTTCCAGACTATGGATTACAGAACATATATTAAAGAGTTTTTATGTGTATCTTTTTCCTGTATTTAATGCTCAGTTCTAGATTGGTATTAGTACCCTCAACAACTGTTAACACACTGTTCCATTTTCTGTCTTACCAAGCCTCTGACTCCCACACGTTTGTGATAATTTCCACATTTGGCAGAACCTCCTGTTGCAAGGTCATGTTTCACTTGACCTTGGATATTGGTATCATAATATGTACATATATATTTATGTCATGCAAATACATGGAGTCATTCTATATCTGTCTCTCTCCTGCCTAATTTCACTCAACATAATCTTCTCCATGTCCATCCATTTATAGGCAAATTTTATAACTTCATTTTTTCTAACAGCTGCATAGTATTCCATTGTGTAGATGTACCAAAGCATCTTTATCCAGTCATCAATTCCTAGGGCACTCTGGTTGTTTCCAGATTCTGGCAATTGTGAATAATGCTGCTATGAACATCAAAGTAGGGATGGTGTTTCCGATGCGTATTTTTGGCTTCCCAGAGTATATTCCCAGGAGTGGTATGGCTGTGTCAAATGGGAGTTCCATTTCAAGTCATTGGAGGAATGTCCATATTGTTTTCCAGAAAGGCTGTACCAGCCGGCATTCCCACCAACAATGGAAGAGTGTTCCCTTTTCCCCACATCCACGCCAGCACTTGTTGTTCTTGCTCTTTTGAATATGTGCCAGTCTCTGTGGTGTAAAATAATATCTCATTGTTGTTTTGATTTGCATCTCTCCGATGAATAGTGATGATGAGAATTTTTCATATGTTTTTTGGCCATTCAATTTCTTCCTTGTTGAACTTTCTGTTCATTTATTTTCCCCATTTTTGATGGGGTTGTTTGTTTTTAATCTTGTAAAGTTCTAAAAGTGCCTGATGTATCCTGGATATTAATCCCTTATCAGATGGGTATTGGGTGAATATTCTTTCCCATTCTGTGGACTGCCTTTGTATCTCAGTCACTGTTTCTTTTGAGGTGCAGAGCTTTTTAGTTTCATGTAGTCCCATATGTTTATCTTTTCTTCTAGTTGCTTTGTGACGTTTCAACTTTGAAGATGCCTTTAGCTTCAATGTTGTGGAGGGTTTTTCCTATATTTTCTTCAATGTACTTTATGGATTCAAGTCTGATATTGAGATCTTTAATCCATTTTGATCTGATTTTGTGCATGGTGTTAGACACTGGTCCAAATTCATTTTTTACGTGGAGCTGCCCAGATTTCCCAACACCACTTGTTGAAGAGGCTTTCCTTACTCCATTTTGGACTCTTTGCACCTTTATCAAAGATTAAATGATTATGTGTTTGAGGTTGGGTGTCAGGATACTCAATTCTATTCCATAGGTACACAGTTCTGTTTTTATTCCAATACCATGCTGTTTTAATTACTACTGCCTTGTAGTACAGTTTGAAGTTGGGAAAGGTGATGCCTACCATCTTCTTTTTCCCCGAGGGTTGCTTTAGCTATCCTTGGGGGTTTATTGTTCCATACCAATTTCAGGAGCATTTGGTCAATTTCTTTGAAGAATGTCATGGGTATCCTTATAGGGACTGCACTGAGTCAGTACAGAGCTCTAGGGAGTATTACCATTTTGACAATGTTGATTCTCCCCATCCATGAGCAGGGAATATGTTTCCATTTCCTTGTGTCCTCTTTTATCTCTTGGAGCAGTGTCTTGTAGTTTTCTTTGTACAGATCCTTTACACACTTGGATAAGTTGATTCCTATGTATTTGATTTTCTGTGGCACAATTGTGAATGGAATTGTTTCCTTAATAGCTCTTTCTTCTCTTTAGTTATTTGTATATAGGAAAGCCACCAATTTTGGGTGTTGATTTTGTGTCCTGCCCCTCTACTATATGCGTCTATTGTTTCTAGGAGTTTTTTGGTAGAGAGGTTAGGATTCTCTAGGTATAATATCATGTCATCTGCAAATAATGATAGCTTGACTTCTTCCTTGCCTATCTGATGCAATGATGCTCTTTTCTTTTCTGATTGCTATGGCAAGTACTTCCAGTACCATTGAAGATGCCTTTAGCTTCATCAACACAAGGTGGACAATCTTGTCTTGTCCCTGATCTAAGGGGCAAGGCTTTCAACTTTTCCCCATTCCGAATGATGCTCGCTGTGGGCTTCTAATAGATGGCTGTAACTATTTTGAGGAAAGTCCCTTCAATTCCCATTTTCTGGAGGGTTTTAATCATGAACGGGTGCTGGATCTTGTCAAATGCTTTCTCTGTGTCTATTGATAGGATCATATGGTTTTTATTTTTTCTCTTATTGATATGATGTATTATATTGATTGACTTGCAAATGTTGAACCATCCTTGCATTCCTGGAATGAATCCTACTTGGTCATGATGTATAATCTTCTTGATGAGTCTTTGTATTCTGTTTGCTAGTGTTTTGTTGAAGATCTTAGCATCCATGTTCATCAGGGATATTGGTCTGTAGTTTTCTTTCTTTGTTTTTTCTCTCCCTGCTTTGGGTATCAGGGTGATATGTGCCTCTCTTTCCCTGTCCTTAAAAGTCTTTCTAATGGTTTGTCAATCTTGTTTAATTTTTTCAAAAAACCAGCTCTTGGTTTCATTAATCTTTTGGATTGTATTTTTTTTGGTTTCCAACTCATTCCTCTCTAAGTTTTATTATTTCCTTTTTTCTGCCTGGGTTGGGCTCCTTTTTGTTGGTCTTTTTCTAATGTCTTCAGCTGTGTAGTAAGGTTATTTATGTGGCCCTTTCTTGTTTCCTGATGTATGCTTGCAGAGCTATAAACTTCCCTCTTAACACGGCTTTTGCCGTGTCCCACAAGTTCTTATAGTTGGTGTCTTCATTTTCATTTGTTTCCAGAAATCTTTGGATATCCTGTTTGATTTCTTCTATGACCCATTTGTTGTTCAGGAGTGAGCTGTTCAGTTTCCAGGTGTTTGGTTTGACTCCCTGTTTCTATGTATGATTAACTTCCATTTTCAGTGCATCATGAGCTGAAAAGATAGTTGACACAATTTCTATCTTTTTTATTTTATTGAGGTATGCTTTGTGGTTCAGCATGTGGTTTATCTTGGAAAATCTTCCATGTGCACTAGAGAAAAATGTGTATTTAGTTTTGTTGGCATGAAAAGCCCTGTATATATCCACTAGCTCTCTTTTTTTCCATTTCTTCCTTAAGGGCCAATAGTTCCTTTGTGAGTTTGGTAATTGTGAGTCTTTTTTTTCCATCTTCTGGTGTTGTGTAGAGAATCTTTGGAACCTCGTCTTCCAGATCACTAATTCTTTCTTCAGTAGCTATTATTCTGCTATGGTGGCCTTCCATTGTGTTTTTCATTTCATTTACCTCACTTTTAATATCTGTAATTTCCATTTGCATTTTCCTCACTTCTTCTCTCATGTCCTCTTGTATTTTATTGGTTTTGCATTCCATTGCTTCTTTAAATTCCTTGCATCCTAGGTGAGTTTCAGTCTTGTTGATCTATCCATAGTTGATAGAGCAGCGTTGAAGTCTCCAACTATTATTGTGTTACTGTTAATGTCTCTTTTGGAGGTCTCTTAGCAGTTGTTTTATGTATTTTGCTGGCCCCTCGTTGGGTGCATATATGTTTAGTAGTGTAATTTCTCCCCTTAATTAATAAGAAATGGCCTTCGTTGTCCCTTCTAACCTTTTTCAGCCTGAAGTCTATATTATCCGATACTAGTATGGCCACACCAGCTGTTTTGGAGGAGTTGTTTGCTTGGAGAATGGTCTTCCAACCTTTGACTTTGAGTCTGTGTTTTGGTTTGATTCCCTTTTTCTGTGTAACGGTTAACTTCCATTTTCAGTGCATCATGATCTGAAAAGATAGTTGACACAATTTCTATCTTTTTTACTTTATTGAGGTATGCTTTGTGGTTCAGCATGTGGTCTATCTTGGAAAATCTTCCATGTGCACTAGAGAAAAATGTGTATTTAGCTTTCTGATTTTTTCAGATGTGTTTCTTGTAGACAGCAGAATGTTGGGTTCAATTTTTAATCCAATTTATCACTCTGTGTCTCTTAATTGGTGCACTTAGACAATTGACACTGAGAGAGATTATTGTCATCGGATTTCGTGCCATCTTTCTGTTTGTGCTTGTTGTGCTTTTGGGTTTGGTTGTATTACATTAGAACCTTCAGAATCTTCTTTTAAAGTTGGTTTTGAATCCATAACTTTCCTGAGTTGTTACTTATCCATGAAGTTGTGTATCTTTCCTTCATATCTGAGTGTGAGTCTGGCCGGGTATAGAATTCTTGGTGAGGCCTGCAGTTCATCGAGCCTTTTCACAATATCTCACCATTGTTTTTGGGCTCAGAGTGTTTCATCAGAGAAGTCTGCTGTAAATCTTAGGGATGTTCCTTTGTATGTGATTTCCTTCTTTGATCTTGCTGCTTTCAGTATTCTATCTCTATCTATAGTTTTTATCATTCTAATTAAGACGTGTCTTGGAGTATTCTTGTTGGGGTTTCTTTTAGCTGGTAGCCTATGGGCCTCCTGTATCTTGAGGCAAGCATTCTTTAGTTCCTGGAACTTCTCAACAATTATGGTTTTGACAGTTTCTTCTTCATCAGGGGTTTCTTCTTGTCCTTCTGGGACCCCAATGATCCATATATTGTTTCTGCTAGCTTCATCCCGATTATCTCTTCGGGATGTTGTCTGTTCGGTAATTGTGAGTCTTTTTTTCTATCTTCTGGTGTTGTGTAGAGAATCTTTTGGAACTCATCTTTGAGATCACTAATTCTTTCTTCAGTAGCAATTATTCTTCTATGGTGGCCTTCCACTGTGTTTTTCATTTCATTTACCTCATTTTTAGTATCTGTCATTTCCATTTTCCTCACTTCTTCTCTCATGTCCTTTTGTATTTTACTGGTTTTGCATTCATTACTTCTTTGAGTTCCTTATGCATCCTTAACAATTCTTTATGAAATTCCTTATCAGAGAGGTTATACAACTCATTGGCATTCCTTGACTCTTCTGGACTAGTGACTTCACTCACTGAGCTCAATGGAATTTTGCGTTGCATTACCATTATGATAATTGTAGGTTGCAAATGTGAGTTCTTGGGTGACTAGATAGTACAGTTAGTAGGTGTCTGGGCTGTTTGCAGAGTTTGGGTGGGTGGCAAGGATTGTAGGACCAAAGGTTCACTGGTACCTCATGCAAGATAGATAGTAAGAGGTTCGCGAGGGACGCGGTTTTGAGTTTTGGGATGTGGGTGTAGGTTTCTGGCCTGTTTCCTGGGGCTGATTAGGTCAGCGGAGATGCAAGGATCACACACACCTCTGGGGAAGCTGCAATCATTCCGGAAGCATAGGGCTCAAGGGGTCTGGGGTGAAACCAAGGCCGTTTGCCTCCAGTTCTGATTGATGGAAGTTCCGGCTGTTCCCTGGGGCTGATTGGGTCCACAGAGACGCAAGAATCACACACACACACCTCTGGGGAGGCTGCAATCGTTCCCGGAAGGACAGGGCCCAAGGGGTCTGGGTGGAACCAAGGCCGTTTTATTCAGTTCCCGTTGATGGAAGTTCCGGCTGTTCCCTGGGGCTGATTGGGTCCGTGGAGACACAAGGGACACGCACGCACACACACACACACACACACACACACACACACACACACACACACACACCTGTGGGGAGGCTACAATCATTCTCGCGAAAATAGCAAATTTAATCACCTAAACTCTACAGGAACTCTGAGCCAATCCTGGTGTGATCCTAATTCAAATTCTAACTGACAATAAATCTGATATTATCCAAAGCTAAAAACTACCAATCAAACCAAATGTAACTATGGAGTTTGACTTAATTCCCATTGATAAACAGAAAAAATCTCGCAACCGAACCTATCACAAACCTAGCTTTCATACTTTCCTAACCCTATTCCTAATGCTAAGTCTAACCTATTGCATTGACCTGACATGTTTTGGGCCTTATTCTATTGTGTAGGCAAAAATTCACAATTGCCCAATACTTAAATTGTTTTTGTAGGTCTGAAAATAACAAAATTAACCACCTAACAGTTATAGAAACTCTAACACTAACCCTCACCCTAATTTTAAAACTAATGTTTACCTCTCATAATAGTCTTGACAGCCACACTGATGCAGATTAAAAATTCAGATTAAAAATTACAAATGTACGAATTTGTCTATGCTGAACTTCCTTTTTTGTTTATAAAATGAACAGTAAAATTACCAGTGAACGTGACATAACTAAACTATCTTAATTCTACCCTAGTCTAACCCTAACCCTCCACTAACCTTCTACTAAGTGAGATCGTGCTAGGCTTATTACCATTTAGACAAAAGTTTACAATCAGCAATACTTAACTTGATTTTATAATCTTGAAAATAGTTAAAAAAACACCCATCTAACCATTACAAGAACTCTAACCTAACCCGTTCCTACACAAATCTTTATTTTAGTAAATGCCAAAGTCATTATATCAATGCTCTCTGCAACTCTTTACTTCCATTTTGCATTATAAAAATAGAATAATTTACCATCTAATCATTTGTCTTCCTGTTGTTCATTGATTTGCTCCAGCAGGCTCCATATGACCTATCGCTAGTGTAGCCCAAGGGCATCTGCTTGCTCCAAGAACACGAAGAGAAGAGACTCTAACCATTCCTTCAGGTCAACCTAATCTTTTCAATTAGTCAAACATAACAATCACCCAATACTTAATTTGGGAATGAGGTCTATAATTGCTACTTTTTGGCATGGATTTTTTTTTTTTGCTTGGATTTTGGCATATCAAATACAACATGGGTAGCTTGATAGCTCTGCCAATCTACCATCTAAACTTTTCACAAACCTAAGTCTAACCCTACCACTACCTATTAGATTAGGGCAAAATTATATTAGGAATTATATTAGGATTTAATATATTTCCTAATATTAACTATAACATTATTCTTTTATTTATTTGATTTTTGGGCCACACCTATTAATGCTCAGAGGTTACTCCTGGCTCTAAATAAAGTAATTACTCCTGGTGATGCTAAGGGACCATATAGGAGGCATCAGACTCAGAATTAGACAAATATAACAATGGCTCTACAATTAATTACCATTTTTAACATGAGCACAGTAAAAATTAAAATATTACACATACAAAATATAAACCTAAGCAGAGCCAAATACAAACTGAAGCCCTTTACTAATTGATATTCATGATAGGCCTACTCACAATCATCCAATACTCAATTTGTCTTTGCAACTTTGAAATTAGCAGTATTATTGACCTAACCATTACAGAAAACTCTAATCTAAACGTTAACCCTAATTGTAAAACTAACCCTAACTGGTCATGAACTTGACATTGCATATTCAACAAATTAGACCAAATTAGACCCAGCAGACCAGACTATCACAGCCCGGATCATTGACACCCACCCTGCAGCAGTTTTTTTTTTTTCAATCTGTCCTAGGTATGCTGAACCAGAGACTCTCAGACATGGGGCAGAGCTGCTACTTGCTCTCCCTGTTCCCAGCCACTCATGAGGCACCCGGGAGGCATGGCGGGTTCTAGCCCTGGTCTGCCACCCCAGCAGAGCCTCACAACAAGTCAGACGATCCCCCTACTCCATGGGGGCTGCCATTTTCCACATCTGGACTTCCCTCTCGTCACAACTCCACCCAGCAGACCAGACTATCACAGTCCTGATCATCGACACCCACCCTGCAGCAGTTTTTTTTTTTTCAATCTGGCCTAGGTATGCTGAACCAGAGACTCTCGGACTTGGGGCAGAGCTGCTACGTGCTCTCCCTGTGCCCAGCCACTCATGAGGCACCCGGGAGGCATGGCGGGTTCCTAGACCTGGCCTGCCAACCCAGCAGAGCCTCACAACAAGCCAGACGACCCCCTAGTCCATGGGGCTGCCATTTTCCACATCCGGACTTCCCTCTCGTCACAACTCCACCCAGCAGACCAGACTATCACAGCCTGGCTCGCGGCTGCTAGCAGCCGTGTGGTTCATTTATAATTGCTTTATTTAGAGTTGACTACAAAAGTATGCCACCCACACGGCAAGCCTGGCAAGCTGCTCGTGTTGTATTTGATATGCCATATACCAGTAACATTTATATTAGGTCGTTCCCATAATCTAATATAGTGGTTTGAGGATCTTTATGTTCCTGGAGCAAGCGGATGCCTTTGGGTACTACTAGCATGAGGCAGGACATATAGAGATATTACTGGTGCCCGCTCTAGCAAATAGATAATGAAAGGGAAGATAGTGATAGACCAAATGTAACTTATTTCCAATGTTTACCATTTTTTAAGGATGAACAATAATAAGTCAATATCTAAACCCTAGATAGTCAAACCCTAATCCTAGCTCTAAGCATATTCCTAATGCTAACCCTAACCTCATACTAACCCTGATCTAATTTTTGCTTTAACCCATTAATTTGTCAAAAATCTAACAATTGCCCAAAACTTGCCCTTGTAAATTTGAATACAGAAAAATTAGCCACCTAACCTCTACATGAACTCTTACCCTAACCATAATTCTTAGCTTAACCTAATCCTAACATGTCAACAGTTGGTGAAACTACCAATATGACCAAATTTAACAACTCTTTGTGCTTAAATTCACTTTGTAACTATTAACTCAGTAAAAGTTAACACCTAACTCCTACACAACCTAATCTTAATTTTATTACTATTGCTAACACTAATCTTATCTGACTCCATCCTACCTTGGTCTCAACTTTTCAATTAGTCAAACATAACAATCACCCAATACCTAACTTGCCATTGTATATTTGAAAAATACCAAAATTAGCCACCTAACTCCAGCAATAACTCTAACCCTAACCCTAGCTCTATTCCTAATCCTAATTCACACTAAGAGTGTCTCTTAGATTATGACAAAACTAACAATTAACCAAATGTAACACTTACTCTATGTTTAACTTCTGTTTATAACTATGAACTCAGAAAAATCTAGCACCAAAACCCTTTGCAAACCTCACCTAAACCAAGCACTATCCCTACTCCTAACACTAACACAAACCATGTGCTATTCCTGAGCAATCCATGACTTTTACTTATCAATTAGCTGAAATGTAACATCCCTCCTAAACCTTCCCTTTTATCATTGAACACAGGAATACTTAACACCTAAACTCTACAGGGTATGCAGCTCTAAACCTTGTCAATTTCTAATCCTAATCTTGTATCACTTGTCTTCCCATTTTTGTATCACTTATATTTCCATTGTCTTCCGATTTGCTGGAGTGGGCTCCAGTAAAGTACCCATTTGTTGGGAATGAGGCCCATTATTGTTACTATTTTGGCATATCGAATATACCATGGGTAGCTTGCCAGGCTCTGCCATGGCTCTGGAGTTATCCCAGGGGGCCCAGTCTGCTGTCAGACTTGAAGCATTCTCATCTCCTTCCTTTTCTCCTCCTCAGTGGACAGAGTACTTTATAACAGGACACGTCATCAGGTCCATTGAGTACTGGAAGAAGGCAGTGCATTTCATGAAATGGTCCAGGATGGGGTTTAGGGTTCAGGTTGGGGTTTGGGTTTATGGCTATTTAATAATAGACCATATTAATGGTCTATTTCTATTCTTGTATTGACCATCTGAATTTCTGGAATGTAGTGGGTTTCTACAAATTTGAAGTACTGTGTGGCTGCACACAGCCATGTGCCATGGGAAGAGCCAGTAGCAGCTCGTGCCCCATATGTCAGTGTCTCTAGATCATAGCTGAGAGCCCCTGAGCATTGGTGGCAGGTCCACTGACCTCCCAGAAGAGACAGAGGTTGGGGAGAAGGACCCCAGCTCTATCTCTAAATCCTAACCTAACATACAATAAACCTGACATTTGCTAATGCTAAAACTAACCAATTATACCAAATTCAATAATAATCCTATACTTAGCTTCTGCTTATAAATATGATCATAGAAAAAAACCTAGCTTCCTAGCCCTTAGCAAACCTAGTACTGAACTTCAACCTACTCTAAATGCTGACCCTAAGGTTTTCCTGTCCCTCTGGGACTCCGATGATTCTTATGTTGTTTCGCCTGGCTTCATCCCATTGTTCTCTGTTCCGTTGCTGATCCATTTTCCGATCTTTTCCATCTTATGTAGTTCTCTGAGTGCTTTCTGCAGCTCATCTTCAGTCTCACTGATTCTCTCTTCCGCTGCTGTCATCCTACTGTTGAGAGCCCCGATTGTGTTTTTCATTTCATCTACTGAGTTTTTAAGAGATAATATTTCTCTTTGCATGGTTCTCATTTCTGCTCTCATTTCCTCCCGTAGTTTATTGACTGCCCTTTCAACTGCTTCGTTTATGTTCTCCTGTATTTTATTGGACATCTGCTCAATTTTTTCGTTGAGCTCCTTAAACATCCTACCAATTTCCTCTCTAATTTCATTGTCAGAGTGATCATGCATATCTGTATTCTTTTTGATTCTTCACAGTCAATTCCTTCATCTGTTCTTCGAGCTGGGGATCTGCGTTGTTTTCCCATGGTGTTTTGCGGTGTTCAGGGATAGATCCCTCTAGTGTACTGTTTTTTTTTTCTTGAGGGTATTACCTACCCTTGGTGTTGAATTTCCTAGTTTTGGTAATACTAAGCGGCCGCGTAAGCGGCCGCCCGCCCGGCCAGCCGCACCCCAGAGACTACCTGAGATGCAGGCAGGCCAGGGTGAGAGTTCAAAAGGACGGTTTACTTCCGGTTCCGCCTCGGACTTCTGGGGGTTGTAGTTCCACCTTCTGCCGAGACCTGGGGCACTACCATGACCCCAGGCGCCCGCCTGCCCAGCCGCAGCACCCCAGAGACTACCTGAGATGCTGACCCTAAGGTTATACTAAAGAATTATGCTTGCACTTTCCTTATCAATTAGGCAACTAAAATAATTGTGAAATACTTGCCTTTCTAAGTTTGAAATAGCAAAATTAACTACCAAAATCTTACATGAACTCTAAACTCAATCCTAGCCCTAATCTTAGAAATTAAGATTAATAATTTTTTGTAATCTTCCCCTTTCTTTCCTTCCCTTCACTTTCTACTTCTCCCTCCTTTGCCATTCCATTTCTGCCTCTTCCCTTCCCCTCAAATCCCCTAATAAAATATATTTTGATTCAACGACTTTTATTTTTTTCTCTGCTTCCAATCTTGGTGTTTATAGAAGAGATCACCCCCTAAAGTAATAATAAGTGAGGGATCTGACTTCTATGGAATTGCTTATAAAAGATATAATGGAAAATTGCTAATAAGAAAAAGTAGGGTCATTTTTTGCTAAATTTGTTTCCAAGTCAAGAGAACCTATCTGAAGACAGAATAATCAGATATCGAGATTGCATGATGCAAGTAGGTGTTTGTATACTAACAATAAAGATTGTTGCAGTACACACATCGCAGGATTCTGGTGCAACAGAGTAGTCAGATTGAGGTTGAAGGTAGGGCCCTGGGGGTGAGGACTAGTCAAGAGAAGATGACAGAGAAGCCTTTCTAAAATTTGGTTAAAGAGAGAACATGATTTATACACATAATCTATTAAAGTAGTTTTAATTACCATCATTCACTTAATATGTACTTAATTCACAAAGCTTGACACTGAAATAGACCAGACATGTTCCAGATTTATTTTCATGAAGAACATAACATATGTAACATAGTTGGACATTTATTATTGAAATTAAAGTTGTAATGTATACTATTTTGTCTATAAATTTTCTGATTATTGACACTTGATTACTTTTTATTTTTACTTTATTTTAAAATATTTTATAATCATCAATTAAACACTTAAAAATTAACATAAAATAAATTCAATTTATAGTAATTTTCCAACAATGTTTCTGATTTCATACTTTTTAAAAAAATCTGAATTGGAGAGAATCCAATGGAATAGGTATTCATCTTTCATGTGTCTGACCCAGGCTCAATTTCTGGCACCACATATGGTCCCCAAAGCCTACCAGGAATGATTCTTGAGTGCTGAGCCTGGAGTAAGATCTGAGCATGCTGGGTGTGGCAGAAAACAAAACAGAAAAAGTCACTGGATTTATCTTAGTATCAATGCTGAAATTTGAGCATTCTTCCCAGTTTAAGGATGGAAAAAAAAGGTTAAACTACTTCCTGAATTGGTAAAGAAAATAACTATTTCAAAAGGAAGAAAATTATCAAATAAAGTGAAGCAAACCCCAAAAAGACAGCATAATGAACCTATGAGCACTTTATTACAGAGATGTTAGGAATTCATTTTTTTGGGGGTCACACCCAGCAATGCTCAGGGGTTTCTCCTGGCTCAGCACTCAGGAATTACTCCCTGGTGGTGCTCGGGGGACCATATGGGATGCCGGGATTGAACCCGGCAGGCACGGGCCAACCGAGTGCCAGGTAACCACCCTACCGCGGGAATTGGGATTTGATTAAATCCCAATATGTAAAATGGGAAATTTTTCTAAAAGACTCTGTTTCTAATATACTCTATCAGATCACTTTCATGAAAATTTAGTCAGTGCTCAAACTTATTTTGCTATATCTTCCGGATGAATAAAAATGGTTATACAATTATGAACTTTGGAGGTTTTATTTGATAATTGTGTAGAAATTTAATCAAACAATGCCTTGAAAAAATACTCTTTTTAAGGTCTGAATATTAACAACATCATGATTTAAAAATGTAAATGTATATCCTTATTTTGCTACTCAATCATTCTATAAGTTTACTTGACAATTTATATTCATTTTCTGTTTTTTTCATATTTTCTAACTGGCATCTCAATGCCCTTGGATTATTTTTTATTAATATTTTATTATACCACCATGAGATATACAGTTACAACGTGTCGGGAGCACCGTCGGGGTCCCCGACAGCCACAGGACAGAGGTTGTCTTCTACCTCCGAGGACACCAGAAGAAGGAGCAAAAGGCCAAAAGCCAAAAGCCAAAAGCCGCAGGAGCCAAAAGCTGAAGGCTGAGGGAACCAAAAGGCAAAGGTGAAGGGGCCTCAAGTCAGCCCCTTATATACACCAAAGTAATCCAATCTGGAGGTTATCATGCCAACAAAGAACCCTAAACAGAGGTGTAGTGCCACACCCTATTGCAGGTATAAACAAAGGTTACACCAAGGACTAATCCCGAGATTATCTCTTATGTAAAACACTGGAGAGAGAGGGGGCTGATATAAAGTAATACATCTTAACTTCATGAGCTTCATGTAATCTAGATAGTACCCACAAGGTCCTTATTATTATCTGCACCAGGGTGATTCTGAGTATCTTGTTCTCATGTACTGAAAGGGTCATACTCGCCTGCTTAGAGCAAACTAGTATGATCCTTCCTATAGTCTTCCTTTAGTCTCAGCGTAGCCAGGGTGGTAGTCTCCTGGTAAATTCTAACTGTCCCACGTTGGGTACAGTGGGTATAAAGAGGAGCTGTGCCCAATCTAGAAAACATAGAAGTCTTAGTAGATGTATAAATCAGAAGTTATTCAATCAAGGTGACTTCTGCAACTGCCACACCCTCTAGCAGTGTTTACATAGTAGAGAGATCTCATTAGAATGAACCTTGGCTTAAATAAGATTAAGCTGGGAGTGAGCAAAACAACAAAACTCCCAGATTAGCTAAACATGTCCTCCAACAACAACGTTGTTCATGTTTGGAGGTTTCGGTCACATAGTGTTCCAGCACCCCTCCATCCACCAGTGCCCATTTCCCACCTGAACTTTATACAACTTAAGAATGTCTTTAGATGTACACTATGACATTGGGTAAGTCTCTAGTCTTGCACACCAGCTAATCTAGGTTTCAACCCTTGTACCACAAAAAAATTGTTAGCTAATACAAAAAATTATTTTTGTGTTTATTTTTTGCATCGTTTTTATTTAGGGGTATGTGTCACACACAGCTGTGCTCAGGGCTTATTCCTGACTCTACTCAGGGTTCACTCCTGGGGGGATTTTGGGGGCCAGAAGGATGGTGGGGATTGAATTTAGGTTAGCTACCTGCAAGGGTAAGTACTCTACTAGCTGTGCTTTCTCTCCAGGCCCTCCATTTCTTTTCCTGCTTTCACCTAGAAAGCCTAGTAACACTCCCATAGCTCTTCTTCCTCTATGTTCATTAAAATCAACATTAAGTTAGGGTTTTTAAGATATTTATAAAAATTTTGGGGTTCACACCTGTCTGTGTCCAGGACTTACTCCAGGTTCTACAAGGATTACTTCTGGTAGATTGTGGGGACCATATGGTGTGCTGGGGATTGAACTTGGGTCTGTTGTGTGCAAATCAAGTGCTATCACTTTTCACCTGCTGTGCTCTCACTCTGGCCCTCTTGGGAAGCATGGGGCTAAAACTGCCTCCATGTTCTTTATTATAAACTATACAAACAAAAGTAAAACAATTATAAGCTGTGAACGAAATGTGCCCAATGTTCTAATTTTTAGTTTTATAGATGAAATCAGAGAGCAATCTAGAGTAACATGTGCTTTAGTAACTGGTAAAGTTTAGTTAATAAGTGTATTTTTGTAGTTAAATAAGGTAAATTTGAGAACTTGAGTATTTTTCAGGACTTCAAACCTTTTTTTCTCCAGAGTTTTTAAAATAGGATGATAACTATAGGTGGAAGCATATATAGTAGCATTAAAAATAAAACACATGTAGTCTTTTATTTTGTATTATAATCAATTTTATTTCCCTCTTAAAATTATATTAATAACTTGATTGATTACTGATTATAGTTAATATTTATAAGATTTTTTCTAGTCATTAACATTAGTGATTAATAATGAATATTATAATTCCAGAAATTTATTTAGGTAATTAAATCACCAATAAATTATTTAACCACCTAGAGAAAGTTAAGAATTTATAAGATTATTCATTGTCTCTAGCAGTTTTTATTTGCTATTATAGGTAATCTATATTAGAAATATTCAACTGAAAATTTAACTCTCTCTACTTAAACTTTTATTTTCAGTACTTTAGAAAGTTTCTTTGTTGGAGATGGCTTTCCATTTTATTTTAATTTTTATAGCAAAAAGTGATTTCTATAGAAAAATACAAACATGCCTATCTTTCATGAAGACACAACACTTAAATAGAAAGACTACAGATGTGCAGCAATATCTATTATAATCACAAAGGCAGCTGTTTTACTGTAATATAATCTTCAATTATCTCTTAGTTATACTTATGCTCTAAGTATGTTGAAGTTGAGTGCCTTACATTCAGTTCATTTAAGTTGAATAGTGTTAAAATTGCTTCACCTTATTTTATTCATCCCATTTAGTTTTCATGCTAGTATTCTACTGAACTTTCTACAAAACTTGTGTTATTGCAACACTGTTCAGGAAGAACAAAAACTCTTAATGCAGATTGTTAATTCTAGTTACTTTGGGGGCTTATTGCTTTATGCATATTTTCATATCTAAACTCAAACTATGATTCTCAAAAAATCTCAAAAATTTTCCTTGCAAGAAACATGAGAAGGGTCTGAGGGATTTCCGTAATTTCAATAAATATGAGAAGCTGTTATTGCCAAATAATTCTTTCGAATTATTTATTTCTATTTGTACCCTTCACCATGAGGGCTGACATTTTCCACATCCAGACTCCGTCTCCTGTCTCTTCTGCTGGGTGGAGCCACCCAGCAGAAGAGCTGATCACACCCCCTGCTTGTCACCGACCCACCCTGCAGCAGTCTTTTCCAAGGTCAGCCCAGATATGCTGAGCCAGAGACTCACACACATGGGGCAGAGCTGCTATTTGCTCTCCCTGTGTCCAGCTAATCACGCTGGGTGCCCAGAGGGATGGCGGGTTCTAGCCCTGGCCCGCCACCCCAGCAGAGCATCGCAAGAAGCCAGAGGAACCCCCACATCATGAGGGCCACCATTTTCCACATCCGGACTCCCCTCTCCTCAGAGATCTACCCAGCAGAAGAGCTGATCATAGCCCGGCTTGCGTGGCCACAAAGCAGCCACGTGGTTTATCAATAATTGCTCTAGTTTTGAGGTGACTTCTAGAGAATCCCACCTGCACGGCAGAGCCTGGCAAGCTACCCGTGTCGTATTTGACATGCCAAATACCAGTAACAATTATAGACCTCATTCCCATGACTTGATGGAATGGTTTGAGGCTCTTTAAGTTCCTGGAGCAGGATGATGCCCTTGGGCTTTCGCATGTGACAGGACATATTGAGATGTTACTGGTGCCTGCTCGAGCTAATCGATGATATACCGGAAGACAAGTAAAGTAATACAAGTGTAACTGATTGATTTGTAATTGCTTGAGAAATAGCTTCCATTTTCTTTTTCCTTTAAGTTTCGAGAAAAAAAAATAACATCTTTATATAGTCCTCCTAAAACTGCAAGCGGTTACTATGGAACACAGAACCAGGACTAACTCTTGAGCACCAGTGTGGTTCAACAGCAAAAGCAACAAGTGCATTTTATTATTATTTTTGCTTGTTTCCTAAAACTACATCCCAAACACATTATTTAGGGCTTGCTAGAAAATTTAAGACCAAAATTGAAATGGTAAAATGCAAGTTGCAGAATTAAGTGCTGGCATATTGAAGTCTTATTACAGTGGACAAATCAACTCTAAATAATTTGTTTTTTTTATAAATTTAAAATATGTATTTTTATAAAAGTTTTCTGTTTTTATAAATTAAACATACAAATTAAAGATTCAAATGTTTTTGGGCAGAGAGTTTAGGGTTCTCTAGGTATAATATCATGTCATCTGCAAATAATGATAGCTTGACTTCTTCCTTGCCTATCTGGATGCCCTTGATGTCCTTTTTCTTCTCTGATTGCTATGGCAAGTACTTCCAGTACTATATTGAATAAAAGGGGTGAGAGTGGGCAACCTTGTCTTCTCCCTGATCTCAGGGGGAAGGCTTTCAACTTTCCCCATTGAGAATGATGCTCGCTGTGGGCTTTTGGTAGATGGCTGTAACTATCTTGAGGAAAGTCCCTTCAATTCCCATATTCTGGAGGGTTTTAATCATGAACAGGTGCTGGATCTTATCAAATGCTTTCTCTGCGTCTATTGATAGGATCATATGGTTTTTATTTTTTCTTTTATTGATATGATGTATTATGTTGATTGACTTTCGAATGTTGAACCTTCCTTGCATTCCCCGGGATGAATCCTACTTGGTCATGATGTATAATCTTCTTGATGAGTCTTTGGATTCTGTTTGCTAGTATTTTGTTGAAGATCTTAGCATCCGTGTTCATCAGGGATATTGGTCTGTAGTTTTCTTTCTTTGTGTTATCTCTCCCCGCTTTGGGTATTAGGGTGATATGTGCCTGATAGAAGCTGTTTGGGAGTGTTTCTGTTTCTTCTATTTCCTGGAAGAGCTTGAAAAGGACTGGCAGTAGGTCCTCCTTAAAGGTTTGGTAGAGTTCACTAGGGAATCCGTCTGGACCTGGGCTTTTGTGTTTGGGCAGACTTTTAATTACTATTTCTATTTCCTCAATGGTGATAGGCTTATTCAGGTATTGGAGGTCTTCTTGTTTCAGCCGTGGGAGGTTATAGGACTTCAGGAATTGATCCATTACTTCTAGATTCTCATGTTTCAAGGCATACAGGCTCTCAAAGTAATCTCTGATGATCTTTTGGATTTCTGTGGTTTCTGTTGTGATGTCACCCTTTTTATTTCTGATTCTGTTTATTTGGGTTCTCTCTTTCCCTGTCCTTACAAGTCTTGCCAATGGTTTGTCAATCTTATTTAACTTTTCAAAAAACAATCTCTTGGTTTCATTAATCTTTTGGATTGATTTTTTTTAGTTTCCAACTCATTGATTTCCTCTCTAAGTTTTATTATTTGCCTTTTTTTTCTGCCTGGGTTGGGCTCCTTTTGTTGGTCTTTTTCTAATGAAACAATAGATGCATATAGTAGAGTGGCAGGATACAAAATCAACACCCAAAAGTAGGTGGCTTTCCTATATACAAATAATGAAAGAGAAGAAAGGGATATTAAGGAAACTATTCCATTCACAATTGTGCCACAGAAAATCAAATACCTAGGAATCAACCTACCCAAGTGTGTAAAGGACCTGTACAAAGAAAACTACAAGACACTGCTCCAAGAGATAAAAGAGGACACAAGGAAATCGAAACATATTCCCTGCTCATGGATGGGGAGAATCAACATTGTCAAATTGGTAATACTCCCTAGAGCTCT
This sequence comes from Cryptotis parvus, assembly GCA_021461705.1. Classification (NCBI taxonomy): domain Eukaryota; kingdom Metazoa; phylum Chordata; class Mammalia; order Eulipotyphla; family Soricidae; genus Cryptotis; species Cryptotis parvus. The sequence continues at coordinate 28,301 of JAJIBD010008169.1, forward strand.
GGAAAGATTCAATGCAGTCCCTATAAGGATACCCATGTTATTCTTCAAAGAAATTGACCAAATACTCCTGAAATTTGTATGGAACGATAAACCCCCAAGGATAGCTAAAGCAATCCTCGGGAAAAAGAAGATGGGAGGCATCACCTTTCCCAACTTCAAACTGTACTACAAGGCAGTAGTAATTAAAACAGCATGGAATTGGAATAAAAACAGAACTGTGGACCTATGGAATAGAATTGAGTATCCTGACACCCAACCTCAAACACATGATCATGTAATCTTTGATAAAGTTGCAACAAGTCTAAAATGGAGTAAGGAAAGCCTCTTCAACAAGTGGTGTTGGGAAAATTGGGCAGCTCCACGTAAAAAAAATGAATTTGGACCTGTGTCTAACACCATGCACAAAAGTAGATTGAAATGGATTAGAGATCTGAATATCAGACTTGAATCCATAAAAGTACATTGAAGAAAATATAGGAAAAACCCTCCACGACATTGAAGCTAAAGTCATCTTCAAAGGTGAAACATCACTAACAAACCAACTAGAAGAAAAGATAAACATATGGGACTACATGAGACTGAAAAGCTTCTGCACCTCAAAAGAAACAGTGACTAAAACACAAAAGGAGTCCACAGAATGGGAAAGAATATTCACCCAATACCCATCTGATAAGGGGTTAATATCCAGGATATATCAGGCACTGGTAGAACTTTACAAGAAGAAAACAAACAACCCCATCAAAAAAATGGGGAGAAGAAATGAACAGAAACTTCAGCAAGGGAAGAAATTCGAATGGCAAAAAACATGAAAAAATGCTCATCATCACTAATCATCAGAGAGATACAAATCAAAACAACAATGAGATAGCACTTTACACCCACAGAGATTGGCACATATTCAAAAGAGCAAGAACAACAAGTGCTGGCGTGGATGTGGGGAAAAAGGGACATTCATCCATTGTTGGTGGGAATGCCGGCTGGTGCAGCCTTTCTGGAAAACAATATGGACATTCCTCCAAAAGACTAGAAATTGAACTCCCCATTTGACCCAGCCATACCACTCCTGGGAATCTACTCTGGGAAACCAAAAATACGCATCGGAAACACCATCCCTACTTTGATGTTCATAGCAGCATTATTCACGATAGCCAGAATCTGGAAGCAACCAGAGTGCCCGAAAAATCGATGACTGGATAAAGAAGCTTTGGTACATCTATACAATGGAATACTATGCAGCTATTAGGAAAAATGAAGTTATAAAATTTGCCTATAAGTGGATGGACATGGAGAAGATTATGTTGAGCCGAAATTAGCCAGAAGGATAGAGACAGA
>JAJIBD010008170.1:0-47430 GCA_021461705.1 Cryptotis parvus
AGTGTGGAACAAAACAACAAAAATAATTTATTCTGCAGTCCACATCTAAGGTTTGACCTGGCTCCCTGAGGGAAGGATGGAATATTCTAGAAGCTGCAGGCAGCTGTGAGTCTGGGGCACTCCCCTGGGTTTGGGCACTGGGGAGCACCGAGCAGGTTTGAGGGAGCCTCTCACTGTGACCCCCTGTGCATGGAGCTGCCTGCAAAGGGCTGCTGATCCTCCCTGGTGGGGGATCACAGGGACCCCGGAGGCAGGAAGAGGGCGGGAGCTTGGTTTCGACATCCCTGCAGGAAGGAAGTGAGCAGAGCTGGCCCTTCCCTGGGCAAAGGCCGCACAAGCTGAGGGAACTGCTGACAGGGCAGAGCTGGCCCTGGGGATGGGAGATGGAGACGAGCCACCCTGCCGTGGTCCTGCCCTTGTGAGCTCAGACAGGTCTGCTTTTTCTTGGTTTTTTTTGGGTCACACCCAGCGGAGCTTAGGGGCTACTCCTGGCAGTACTTGCTTGGGGAACCCTACTGGATGGCGGGGATCAAACCCGGGTCAGCCGCATGCATGCCAAATGGCCTACCACTGTACTACTGCTCCGGCCCCAGGACCTGCTTTTTTTTTTTTTTTTTTTTTTTTGCTTTTTGGGTCGCACCTGGCGTGCTCAGGGGTTACTCCTGGCTCTGCACTCAGAATTACTCCTGGCGTGCTCGGGGACCTATGGGATGGGGATCAAACCCAGGCTGCGCGGCCGCCGCGTGCAAGGCAAACGCCCTACCCCAGGGCTATCGCTCCGGCCCCTAGGACCTGCTTTTTAAGGGCTCCTTCTGGGGCACCACAAGGCCAGGAGGGGCAGTGACGTCGACCCTAGCCTTGCGCCATCTGCAGACTGTTCCTGACCCCTGAGGTCCTGGCCCCACAGACCGGGGATTTAGAGACCCCTTCTCCCAGAAATGAGGCAGTAGTTCTGGTGGATTCGGCCCCACACTGCTGGCATTTGTGGGGTCTGCTCCCAGCAGACTTGTCTCAGCCAGCACTCACAACCGCAGCCTTTATCTCTTGGGTTGACGGAGTGTGGGGCTGAGTCACAGTGCTTGGGGCTCCAGGGGCCGTTCCCAGAGTGTGGCAGTGGGGGAAGCCGGGGCTCTTCCTGTCTTCAGTGTGGCAATGGCGGCTTGACAGTCAGGTTCAGGGGTGCTCGAGGGCACCTGGGCCACCAGACGTGTCTAGGGTAATATAAGGAAGGAGATGGGGCCGGGCGATAGCCCAGCGGGTAGGGCGTTTGCCTTGCACGCAGCTGGCCCATGCCGCCCGGGTTCGATCCCCGGCATCCCGTATGGTCCCCGAGCACCGCCAGGAGTTAATTCCTGACTGCAGAGCCAGGAGAAACCCCTGAGCATTGCTGGGTGTGGCCCAAAAAGCAAAAAAAAATATATATATATTTTTATATATATATATATATATATATTTTATATATATATATATATATATATATATATATATATAAAAAAAGGAGCCAGGGGTCAAACCTGAGGCCTCACATATGCAAGGATGAAAGTGAGGAATGAGGGGCTGGAGCGATAACCCAGCGGGTAGGGCGTTTGCCTTTGCACGTGGCTGGCCCATGCTGGCCCGGGCTCGATCCCGGCATTCCATATGGTCCCCTGAGCACCGCCAGGAGTAATTCCTGAGTGCAGAGCCAGGAGTAACCCCTGAGCATCACTGGGTGTGACCCAAAAAGCAAAAAATGAATAAATAGGGGCCGGGCGATAGCCCAGCAGGTAGGGCATTTGCCTTGCGCGTGGCCGGCCCATGCCAGCCCGGGTTTGATCCCCCGGCATCCCATATGGTCCCCCAGCGCACCGCCAGGAGTGATTCTTGAGTGCAGAGCCAGGAGTAACCCCTGAGCATCACGGGTGTGACCCAAAAAGAAAAAAAGAATAAATTAAAAAATATTGGGGGAACGAGGGCTGTTACCTGGGAGAATCACTGGAAGGTCAAAGGCCAGGTGTCCTGGGAACCCCCATCTCAGAGACTCACTGCTCCTCACGGCTCCTCTGACACTGCTTCTCAGGGCCAAAGAGGATGTGGGGGGGGCCAGAGCGATAGCCCAGCGGGTAGGGGCGTTTGCCTTGCACGCGGCCGCCTGTGCCGGCCCGGGTTCGATCCCCGGCATCCCATATGGTCCCCCGAGCACCGCCAGGAGTAATTCCTGAGTGCAGAGCCAGGAGTAACCCCTGAGCATTGCCGGGTGTGACCCAAAAAGCAAAAAGAACAAAAAACAAAAAAAAAAAAAACAAAGAGGATGGGGGGGTGTTTCTTTGAACTTGAATTGTGGGTGTGAACAGAGAAGCTAAAATCAGAAGGGGGCGGGCGTAGCCCGGGTTGCCTGCGCCGGCCTGCGCCGGGTTCGTCGGCATCCCATATGGTCCCCGGCACTGCCAGGTAATTCTTGAGTGCAAAGCAGTAACCCCTGAGCATCGCCGGGTGTGACCCAAAAAGCAAAAAAAAAAAATCAGAATGGGGGCCAGAGGGATAATACAGCAGAGGGCATTTGCCTTTTTATGTGGCCGACCCGGTTCGATCCTGTGCATCCTATGTGGTCCCTTGAGTACCCCTAGAGGTAGTTTCTGAGTGTGGAACCAGGAGTGACCCAAAAACAAAAAAATCAGTAGAAGGCAGTGGGGAGGAGGCAAGAAGAGTGGAGGAGTGGGAAGACCAGGAGGGGAGCAGGGAGGGAGGAATGAAAAGGAAGGAGGGGAAGGATGAAAGGGGGAGGAGGGGTGAGGCCGGGAGGGGAGCAGGGAAGGAGGAGGGGAGGGTTCTAGTAAGTAACGTGAGGAACAGATGAGTGTCTTAGTAAATGAACAAAGGAGAGGATGGATAAATGGGTGACTTGGTGAAGAAATGCATGATTAGGCAAATGAGCAAGTCCCAGAGTCGGGGACAGGCACCTCAGCTCAGAAAGCTGCAGGGGGCCGTCACGGGCAGCGGGGAAGGGCATGTCCACGGGGCTGCAGAGGCTCCATCCGCTCTGTGCTGAGCCCACAGCTGCCTGAAACAAAGGCGGACAATGGCGCCAGCTTGTGCTTTGTCGCTTTTCCTTCCTCAGCATGTTCCTCAATGGTTTCTCTTTCCAACTGCGCAGCGGGCAGCGTGGGGGGGAGGGGGGGACAGAAAACGTCCCCACTTCCCCGCCCCTTCTTGGTGCCCAGACACAGCTGAGCACCCTGTGTGTGGGGTGGGTCTGCAGGGAGCATGGGGGGTGCCAGCACATTTTGGCCTGTGGGAGGACCCAGGCCCACCTGGACTCCACTAGCTCTGCACCCCATGGGGTGCTGCCTTGGGGCTCAGAGGTGGCAGCACAGCAGGGCAGCCCCCTGGGGTGGGTGCTGTCACTTGCTCTCTGGCACTGATGTCCTTCCTGGGACGGACGCCCCCATGTCCCCCCACCCGGGGCAGGGACGGACCTGGCAGCAGAGAGGGTCAAGGCCATCCTGACTGTCATGCACAATGGAGGCCCCGGAAACTGGTTTCCTCTAGGTTTATTGTGACTGTGGAACAATGAGCAACATTCACAACATTCACAACTTCTTAGAGCAGGAACGAACAGAAACACCTGAAACTTTCATTCCCGCACAGCACGAATGTCTTCTAGATTTGCCCAAGGATCCCGAGTGCGAGTCCCGAGATGATTCCTGGGCTGGAAACAAGCCAGAAACCTAAGTGCCAGAAGGGGTGAGCTGTGCTCCCAGAAGCCGTCATCCTCACGGAAGTCTGGAGCTGGAAGGACAAGAGACACAGTGACCGCGCCCAGGCCCTGACAGAGCCATGCACTTGCACGCAGGCCCCTGCCGCAACCCCTCGGTGGGGACTCGGCAGGAGCGTGTAACCTGGTGTTGCTGGACCATGGCCATCTGGGGCTGCCCAAGATGGGGCAGAGCCACACCCCAGGGGCTGCTAGAGCAACTGGCTGAGAAGAATGGAGAAAGGCAAAGATGAACCAAGAGGAGAGTGGACAAGCGGAGCCAGAGCTAACAGTGCGCTGGAGGCACTGCCCCGCCCCAAGGATGGCTGCGCGAGGCTCAGCAAAGAACACCTGATGCCACACCGGGCTCCTCACAGCCCCACAGGCTCAGCCCGGGGCCTCGAAGACCTGCAGGTTGCCAAGGCAACGAAGTGAAGGAAGCTGAGCAGGCCCAGGGCTGTGAAAACGCAAGACACGGCCCAGACAAACGCTGAGGTGCTGGGCTGGAGTGCTGGCTCCGAGAGAACAGGCCTCCCGACCACCTGGTAAGAGTGTCGAGACAGTGACACTGCTGGGGCCCAAGCGAGGATCGGACACCTGCATGCCTGGATTTTAGGACCAAGAAACCCAGCCCATTGCTGTCAGGGGGCTGAGAGTGGCAGTGGTGATCACACACTGGAAACTGCAGCATCTGCGAGCCTCCGTGGACTGCACCTATGGAAACATCTCTGCGAGGCCTCTGGCAGAAAAGGAGGCACCCCAGGCACGCACCCGCCCTGCAGCAGAGAATCCGCAGGAATGACCTTTCGGGAGGGGGTGTCTGCCGACACACACTGATCCGGCTTTCTCTGCCACTGATGTGTGGCTGTCCTCTGGGCACAGTGACGAGATGTCACCCACACAACCCTAGGCTCCTCTGTCAAGGACACCCTTGGGGAGCAGCCCTGGCACACCCTGACAGAAGCCAGTGAGAGACACGAGTCTCTGTGGCTGGAACTGCAAACTGAACTCTTGGGTGGCCTCCTGGGCACTGTGAGTCCTGGGTCTGCCGCAGGGGCACCCGGGGCCACAGTCAGCATGGAGAGGGGAAAGGCAGAAGCGGATCGGAGATGGCGCACTTGGTAAGAAAGAGAAAAGCCAGTGCAGCTGCGAGAGACTGCGGGCGTTTGGGTACACACCAAACCGTAAGTGGGCACTGGCTCCAGGGCGGCTGCAGGCGGAGGCGGCGTTTTAAAGTAATTGCTGCTTCGAGCCTGATCTCTCACCAATGGTTCTGATCTATGCGGGAGAGAAGAGGTTGGTTCAACGGGGGCTGGAGAGAAGCAGGAGGGCAAGTAGGAAGAGGAGAGGTGAGCCACGGTGTCGGCAGCTCCTGGGGCTGGCCTTGGGCACTCTAAGCTGCAGCCCGGCTTCCTGGCTTGCTCGCTGGGAGAGGCCCACAGGGCGTGGACACGCACCTATTTACTGGCTCGCTTGTGACGGTACATCTGCATCATCCGCTGGCGGAACTCATCAAACGTGTCTCCCTCGTGCTCCCTGCTCCTGCTCTGCACTGCCCACGCCTGAACCTTTCGAGGCTGCTGTCCTGAGGAGTGAAACAGACAGTTGGGCACAAGCTCAAGAGTCGGGTCCAGGCGGGACAGACTGAGGGACAGATGATACTGTGACAGTCAAGGGAAGGGGAAAGGGGATTCACCTACGGGCACTCACAGCCCAGCACTACAGAAAGCCCCATACACAAAAAATGCCCATGGGAGCATCTGGGGGTGGCACTGGCCTGTCTAACTGCTCATGGGGTCCCAGAAATGGGAGCGAGGTTCGGGTTAGCTACTACCCAACCCTGGAGGTGCACTGGGGCCTCAGCCGTCACGCCACTCCCAGACCCACTTGGCTTACAGTCTTCTGTAATTTTTTGCTTTTGGGGCCACACCGGTATGCGCAGAGGTTACTCCTGATTCTGCGCTCAAGAATTACTCCTGGCAGTGCTTGGGGACCGTATGGGATGCCAGGGATGGAACCCGGGTCGGCTGCAGGCAAGGCAAACATCCTACCTGCTGTACTATCGCTCCAGCCCTGAGACCTTTCTTAAGTGAACCATCAGAAAGCCCCCGCTACCTGCAGAGGGCTCCGGCCGTCCTGGTGAGCCCCTGGGAAAGACCAGCCTCCCAGAGTCAGCCGCAGCTGCTCCCTCACCACCACCCCTCCAGGGCCCCAGAGCAACACGGGCCCCGTGCCTGCGTACATGCTGACAGGCTCCCTGATGCCCTCGCTGCAGGAGCCCAGGCCATGGCCCTCCTTCCAGCCCATCTTCTGCAGCATCTGGAAGCCCAGGTTCTTGCCTGTCAGCTTCTGCTGAGCAAAATCCGGGTCCTTGGGTGTCTAGGAGAGAAGAGGCGAGCCGGCTGCAGAGAAGGCTGAGGGACTGTCGCCCTCCGCCGAGACATGTCCCTCCCCAGCAGGAGTCAGTGGAGGGGGAGAGATGACAGACAGGGGTGCCGGCGGCCGACACTGTGGTTGGGCATGCAGGGCACACACGGGAACATGGCAGGCAGCAGTGGGGCCAGCAGCAGCCTGCACGGGGCACAGGGACGGAGGAAATGCATCCAGCCCACCTCGCTCAACTGTCTCCACACTGACACCCCATTTTTTTCCCCTTTGTTTTCTTGGGCCACCTCAGGTGATGCTCAGGAATTACTCCTGGTGGTGCTTAGGGGACCATAAGGGGTGCCAGTGATCAAACCCGGTCGGCCCTGTACAAGGTGAGACTCTACTTGCTGTCCTAGCTCTCTGGCCCCCCAATCCCTGGTTCCTGTCGCTCCGGACCCTGCTCACAGCTGATGAGACCCGAACATGTGCTGCCGCAGAGCTCTGGTGCTGGGGCCATAACCCGGCCATGATCTAATCCTTGGCCAGGCCACCAGCCTCAGATGGCAGGTGCTGGGCTCGGCACTCTGGCTGCCATCTGGCTGACCTGGTCCCAGCGTCCTCCGAAGCAGATCATCAAGGACTTTAGAACCCAGCTGGCTCACCTCTTTCATGGACATGGGTTGTCCTTGAGGCCTGTCGTAGCGATGCGAACCGGTTCATGGACTAGAAGACAAGAGGGACATACACATACGTGCATGAATGCTTCTCCCAGAGGGACCAGCCAGGGCATGCAGGTGGCGGCCATGCGCCCTGGGGACACATGGTGGCTCCCCAGGCTTGCAGGAGCCGGTTCACTTGTGGACGTAACTACGACAAACTAGGACTATTCCTCCACAACTCAAGTCCACAGAGAGCTTTCTGGTTACAGCATGTGCCTCATGTGAGAGAGCCTGGGTTCCACCCCATCCCCCTCCCGCCTCCCAGCCAAAGGGAAAACTGAGCCATGTTTTAGGCCTGGAGGAACATTGTGGGGCTTAAAACACCTGCTGGGTAAGCAAGGATCCCCGTGTCTGAGCAAGCACCCTGGTGTCCCATGGGCTGGGCAGAGTCATGGCAACTCAGCGCTCTGGGGTGCCTGATGTTGCAAGTGAGTTCTGGCCACTCCACTGCCAAGTGTGCGTGAGCCCCCAACAGAGGGGTGTGGTTCCTCAGCAAGGCAAGCGTGGCTGAAGAGACAAGTGCGCCCGCAGCCAGGAAGCACACACTCTGGGGTGCACAGGAGAGGTGGGGTGCAGTGGGGAGTCCAGGCCAGCACTGCCACCACGTGCATGAGTGTGTGAACCTGCAGCTCTGGGGCAAACCTTGGCAGCAGCACGGTTGGTCTGTTGTGCCAACTCCTGATGGGGCACAGGCTCAGCCCTGTCAGTGCAGCAGCAGCAACATGGATGAACGTGAACCAAAGGAGACCAGGGGAGGGCACAGAGGCCGGAACATAGGCTCTGTAGGCAGGAGGGCTGGGTTCAGCCCCTGGTATTGCAAGGAGTGACCCTCACGCTGAGTTGAGCACCGCACCTGCACCGCCGGGTGTAGCTCCCCCATCAAACATAGGTCAACCTAAGAGCACCCCAGCAGCCCCGTCCTCCCTCCACACCTCATCCCAAGAGTTGCACACAAGTGCCATGACTGCCACCGCCACTCAGGACAAGGCTGAGGGGGACCCGGATTGAAGCCATCTATGGTACAGGGTCACTCCACCAAGGCCTGAGGACACAGGTGATGGGGGATGGGTACCCCCAAGCCCCTCAGAGCCATCAGTCCCATGAAAGCAGGGCCGAGGCTGGTTGGAAGGTGACGTCTGGGTGGCCAAGGACAGAAGAAAGTCCTGCAAGCCCCTCAGGAAGCACCCTCCCAAAAGTGGGGGAAAGGAGAGCATCCAGTCAGGAGAGCCAGCAGTGGGGGTGTGCGGGTTCCGCACTCACCTTTCGGCTCCCTGGACGAGACACAGTCTCTTGGGAGCTGGAATCATGCCCACCTTCAGGGACTTGCTGCTGACCCTCTTCCTGGGGAAGCCGGCCCCTGCCATGGCCTGGGATGGAGCTGCTGAGCCTGCTGGGCCATCATCGGCTGCTTCACTGGGGAGGTCATCGGCATGGGGGCTGCCCTCAGAGCCCTCCAACTTGGCAATGACACCTGTAGGCCTTGGGGCTTCTTCCTCCTCCTCTTCTTCCTCCTCCTCCTCCTCTTCTTCCTCCTCCTCCTCCTCCTCTTCCTCCTCCTCCTCCTCAGGCATGGGCTCTGGGCTCTCCAGGTGGGCTTCCTGCTGTGGGGGCTCATCCTTAGATGCGGGATCCTGCGAGCTCCCCTGCCCATCCTCCTGTTTGCCAGCATGGGGACTCTGCTTTGCTGAGGTGAAACAAATTGAGGGGCAAAGTTCGAAGACTTTTTTGCGATAGAATTTGAAAGCTGAGCTGTTCTGGTCATGAAGAAACCTGGGAAAAGGGAAAACAAAGCCCGTTCACCTGGAGGCCTCGGATCCTCTCATATGCTAGAACAGTCAGGCAGGCCGACCTGGTTGTGGGGGAGGAACAGTACGGGGCCACCGACTCCCACCAACTCAGGTATCTGAAGAGGATTAATAATGTCAGGGGGATGCCCAGGGTGACTACATGTAGCCAACCAGGCTTCATTTCTTCCCCGCACCCCTGGGTTCATTTTTTGTTTTGTTTTTGCTTTCTGGGTCACCCGGAGATGTTCAGGAGTTACTCCTGGCTCTGCACTAAGGAATTACTCCCGGCATTGCTCCAGGGACCATATGAGATGCCAGGAATTGAACTCAGTTGGCCGTGTGCAAGGCAAATACAGACCCGGGTTTGATCTCTGGAATCCTACATGATCCCCAGAGCACTGCCAGGAGTAATAATAATTCCTTAGTGCAGAGCTAGGAGAAACCCCTGAGCATCACCAGTTGTGATCCAAAAACCAATAAGTAAATAAATAAATAATGTCACAAGGAAGCCAGGACAGAGGAAGCTGAATAGCGTAAGGGGAGGGATGGAGAAACACACCACTGGGACCCCGGACCAGCAGTCTGCTGGGTCAGCAGGGCTCCCTGGAGCACGACACAGTCTGACTCCCCAGACGGGCACACTCAGCCCATAGCACCAGCTCTGGGACAGCACATGTCCAGGGCTGCAGGGGCAACTTGCAGTATGTTGAGGGCCCTGGGCAGCAGCCCCGGCACAAAGAAGGGAGACCTAGATCTTGCCAGACTTCATCCCTGCAAAAGGAGAGGGAAGGACTTTGAATAAACTCTGCCTTGCTGCTGCTGCAGAAGGAAAAGACACCAACGCAGCGGGGGCTTCTGGAGAGCAGTTCCCGTTCTACTGAGCACAGCCAAAGACTTTTATATAGTTCCTGGGTGGAGGGACACAAGCACAGGTTGTGCAGCATCTGCAAACTCCTGGGCCACTGCAATAGAAGAGCAATTCCATATCCCTGTGGTCAGAGGGCGAGGCACATTCTGTACTCATGTTTTTCACGTGGCTGTATTTGGGCTGTATTGCCCTAAGAACAGGGCCTACTTCTGGGTCCCGCTTTCAGGGCCCCGTGGTGGGAAAGAGCCAGGCCCTAAGACTAACCACTTAGCGCCCAACAGCAGTGATCTTGGAGAACACCACGCTCAAGTGGGGGGCCCCCAGGGTGGGAAAACCTCTCAGGAAGAGAGAGAGAAGGGATGCAGGTGGCCTCGCGGACCACGCCGGAAGAGCATGTCAAAAGTGACGGCACTGGGAGCACGGGACATAGTGCAGAGACTGAGCTCTAGGGCGCCCAAGGCTCTGAGAATGCCTGCAGAGACCAGAAACCAGCCGTGAACACCCAGCGCAAACACAGTGTAGAAGAAAGCGGGGTCTGTGACCCGAGTGTGAGTGTCCCAGGTTCTGAGAGATGTGAGAAAGTGCCATGATCAGGGGCTGCGAGAGGATCGGAGGCAGCTCTGTCACTGTTGAGGATGGGGGGGCCCAAAGCATTGGGGCACATGCCAGGTACACACAGGGGGTTGTTTGATCCCTGGCACCACCAGATGTAGCCCTGATGGCCCCAACATCACTGGGTAGACTTAAATCAAAGCAAATGACCAACCAGAGGGGCTTGTAGACATGGAGGAAACCAATGGAGATCAAGTCTCAAGTGCCCAATGGCACTAGAAAAGGGGAGGAGAAAGTACTCTGGCATATGGGAGCCAAGTCTAACATGAGGGGAGCCAGGGCTGGGATGAGGCGCTCTGATGGAGACTCAGCACTGCCTCGCACCCACTTCCACTGGGAGGAGCCCCTGCACACCATCGGGTGCAACTCAAAAAACAAAACCAGAGTGTCTGGCCTCAGAGAGAAAATTAAAATCTCACACATGCGGCCTTTTATCAACTATCTGGGTCAGAGCGATTGTACAGGGGGAGGGCATTTGCCTTAACCAAAAAAAAACATGGCTGACCAGGGCTCAATCCCCAACACCCCATATGGTCCCTTGAGCACTGCCAGGAATGATTCCTGAGTGCAGAGCCAGTAATCACCCCTGAGCATTATAGGGTGTGACCCAAAAAATGAAAAGAAAAATAATTTATTTTACAGAGAGGCCTGGGGACCTGGGAGATATGAATGACAGGGAGAGGGCATTTGTCATGCACACAGCCAACCTGGGCTCAATCTCAGGAGCCTCTAGGTTCAATCTCATAGTCCCCAGAGTCCCTCCAGGAATGAGCCCTGAATAGAAAGTCAAGGTCAGCCCTGTGCACTGCTGGGTGTGGCCCCAAAACAAGTACAGACAGGCTGGGGGTTTGGGGGACAGGAAGTGGGGGAGGTGCTGACTGGACCCTTAGCACACACAAACACCAAGTCGCTCTCAGCTTTTCTATAGATTATAGGGGTTCCCCCACCCCACCCCAACACTCTTTTCCAGCAAGGCCTGAGCACAGCACATGTGCAGGGTGACCTGTCTGGAGGCAATCTGTGCACACCTACCAGAGGTCAGGGTTGTCAGTGCTGTTTTCTATGCTGAATTGTTCAATCTCTGGCCCCACCTGAGCCACAAACTTGGCCAGTTTCTCTGCAGTCTCCATTGTCTTCATGTCAACTATAAGGCAGAGGAAGAGTTAGATATGGTTCCCAGACACCACTTCGGGGACGTGAGACTGAGGGCCAAGATTCCCCAACAGCCCTCGTGTCCCATAGCCTCGCCAAGGTCGTGTGGCTCTGCAGCTCTGAACCACCTGGGCTGCAGGTGTAGAACTGCTGTAGTTTTACACCTCTCCCAGGGGTGCGCCTGCCCTTGAGGGGACAACATTTGGCAGGCTAAACTGTGTCCTGTGGGGGTCAGAGCGATAGTACAGTGGGTAGGGCATTTGCTCTGCATGTGGCCAACCCGGGTTCAATCCCCAGCATCCCAAATGGTCCCCGTCAGGAGTAATTCCTGAGTGCAGAGCCACGAGTAACCCCTCAGCATCACCGGGTGTGATCCCCAAATAAAGAAAAAAAATTAAAGAGCCACACATGTGAGTACACAGGGTGTGCCCCCTGGTTAGGCCAGTCCTGTCCCCACAGGAGGAGAAAGGCCAAGAGAAAGGAAGGGGGACAGGTGAAGAGAGTGCAAGGCAGCTGGCCCTGAGGACAGAGACAGAGCCAGGTGGGGGGCAACTCCGGGATCAGATGGGCCAGAGAGGGACAGGGGTTCAAGTGTTCAAGGCCCAAGCATGGAACAGCACAGCCTCGAGGGATGAACCAAATGACTGGGCAGGAGCATGAGGCAGTGCCAACCCAGGATGGGAAGAGCGTGACAGGGCCATGGCTACCCAGCACCTTCCCCCAATCTGTCCCCCTGGAAGCAAGAGGAAAGGGCCTCTCCTTGTGCCCAAGCAGGTCAGCTTGCCTGCAGTGGCCACTCTCTTTTGGGACTGTGTGCAAAAGGAGACACAGGCTGGACTCACCATCAGGAGACCTGGGAGAGGAGGGCTGAGGGCCAGTGGAGATGGTCAGCCCTGCTGAGGCTCCTGGGCTGGGCTTCAGAGAAGGCCCAGCTGGGTCAGGGCAGGCTTTGGCAACATCACTTCTGTCTAGGTGAGGCGGCTTCCCTTGCAGGGGTGCCTGGACCCTGCCGGCCATGGTGCTTCAGCCTGATGCCCGGGAGAGAGAAGGGTCTGGGTGCCAGTGGTCACTCTCCGTGCCTTCCAGCCCCGCAGCCCCTGAGCACGCAGCAGTGCACGCCGCCGCCCTGGGAGGAGCCTCTTCTTGAGGCCCCGGACAGCCCGAGCATACAGCATGGCTCGGACTGTGCACGCTGCCACCAGGGGCTTCCCATCTGCTCCCTGCCAACGTATGGCTCTTCCGCTGCACTTCGGCCAGCTTCAGCTTATAGTACTTGTACTCCAGGCTGCGGTCATCAGTTAGAAACCTAGACGACACAAAGGGCAGCAGGACAGTGGCTGAAACACCACCGGTTCCCTGCATCAGTTTCTGCAAAGCCTGGCTGAGTAGCAACCTCCCGGCTGGACCAGTAGCTCTGCCGGGGCCCCTGATCCCCAGAGACCCAGAGCCAAGGCTGTTGGCTCCACAGTGCCAAGCGGGCCTGCAGGAAATACGCTGACAGCACAAAGCAGGTGTCACTCCTGGATGCTGTTAGGGGAAATGTGCTGGGCGTCCATGACCTCTATGGCCCCAATGTGTCCCATGTCCCCATAAGAACAGGTGAGCGAGTCTTCCCAAAGACAGAGCAGAGGAAACTGGGCAAACGGAGTGGCATGGCCAGGCAGGGCCACAGGACAGCTCTGTGCTCGTCCACTCTATCACTGGGTGTCAGGGGCGCTCTGCAGTCAGGATTCCCTGTGTGGCTCAGCCTGGCTGTCAGCTGGGCACACAGCAGCCAGTAGATGGCACTGCCAGCCTCTCCTCCTGATGTGCAACCAACCAAGCACTTGTCCAAGCAGCAGCGAGAGCCCAGAAGCGAGGATCTCACAGGTACCCTGGCTCTGATTATGAGGACGCCAGTCACACATCCCTTTGTCCCTTTCCATCAGTTCCGGGAGCCTGCAGCAGAGCAGTGACCCGTCTGAAGGAGCAGGTGAGATATTTGCTTTGTACGTGGTTGACCCAGGTTAGGCGCTGGGCATCCCATATGGTCCCCCCAAGCTCCCGGGTTCAATCCCCAGCATCTCATATGGTCCCCTGAGCACTGCTAAGTGCAGAGCCGGGAGTTACCCCTGAGCATTGCCAGGTGTGACCCAAACCAAAAACAAAGTCTTTGGGCCACACCTACAGTGCTCAGGGCTAACTCCTGGCTCTGTATTTTTTTGGGGGTCACACCCGGCAATACTCAGGGGTTTCTCCTGGCTCTGCACTCAGGAACCACTCCTGGCAGTGCTCAGGGGACCATATGGGATGCGGGGACTAAACCCGGGCGGCGCATGGGCCGGCTGCATGCAAGGCAAATGCCCTACCTGCTGGGCTATCGCTCCAGCCCCTGGCTCTGTATTGAGGGATCACTCCTGGTGGTGCCTGAAGGACCGCAGGGCTCAGGTATCAAACCTGGGTCAGCCGTGTGCAAGGCAAGTACCTTACCTGCTGCACTCTCTCCCCAGCCCCTGTTCTTTGCTTTCGCTGATAATAAGCAGTACTGGCTAGATTTATGAGAAAAATGCTTTCTTTGAAGTTATTCCTGGCTCTGCACTCAGGAATTACTCCTGGCGGTGCTTGGGGGGACCATAAGGGATGCCGGGATCGAACCCGGGTCAGCTGCATGTAAGGCAAATACCCTACCCACTAGACTATCACTCCAGCCCAGAGAAAAATGTTTTCTGGAGTTGCCTGATTCATGTGAAAAGGCTTCAAGGCAAAAGGGACAGAATAGCTGAATAAAAGGAAGCAGGAGGTCACGAACAGATGCTGGGACATTGAGGTTCTTTGCACCTGCCTCTCACTTCCTTGTGACAAGCCAGTGCAACAGCAACAGCAGCTCTACTTGGGACCCAGGATGTTGCTCAGTCACTAAAGCACTTGCTCTCCAAGTGTGCGTCTGCAAGTAGGATCCCTGGAGTTGCCCACAAGGGCTGAGCATGGTCTTAGGTTCTGCTGCACTCAGTGTCAAGCTCTGGAGTGCCACAGTCCAGTGAGTGTGCCCATCGGGCAGTGCGTGTGCAAGCAACACCAATGTGTGCAAGGCTAGGGCTGGAGAGAGTACAGTGGGGGAGGCGCTTGATTCCTGGGTCCCACATGGTCCCCCCTGAAGCACTGCCAGATTTCTGAGCATGATGCTTAGAACTAAGCCCTGAGTGTTGCCAGGTGTGGTCCAAAAACAAAACGAAAGTGTGCAATACCCAGCAGGTCCTGCAAGCAGGGCAACGAGATGTGACTTCCTGCACTCTTCACAGTCAAGCATGAATGTGAGACCCCAGGGGCCAGAGCGATAGCACAACGGGGAGGGCGTTTGCCTTGCACGCAGCTGACCTGGGTTCAATCCCTGACATCCCATATGGTCCCCTGTGCACCGCCAGGAGTAATTCCTGAGCAGAGCCAGGAATAACCCCTGAGCGACCCCAGTGATGCAATGACAAAGAGGAAGGGAAGGGACAATTAGTGGACACTTTATCACAACCAAAAACAAGAAGGCGGCAGTGCTACAGAGGCCACTCTAGGCCTACAGCTGGGCAGTGCTGTAGGCCTGCTTTGCTCTGCTGGCCACTTGCTTTGCAATGTGGCTGACCCACTAAATCCAGAAGAACTGATGCTCCCTCAAGTTCCCCACAAGAGCTTGCCCTCTGCCTTGCATCCCCAGAGCCCCTGGAATGTTGTGCAGACTCAGAGCTAACATGCGGACGTACCAGTAAGCAGGGTCCTCCCTGAGGAGGGCTCTCTCTGGGGGGACAGGCTGCCTCCGATGATACGCGAGATCAGCTGGTCAATGGCGTCCCATCACCTTGTGATCTGCTCGCTGGGGGACCACTGAAACACAGAGGGCTTTTCTGAGAAATGTGCAGGGCCACAGGGGGCTGGAAAGAGCAGCAGTCAGGGCTTAAGATGAGTCAGGGTTTAGCGCTCACCAGGGACCAGCACTGAAGGGAGGAGAGTCCCTGACCGACCAACATCCAAATTCTAGGAGTGCTGCCACCAGGGGACAGTCCCAGCTGAGTGGCCATACAGACCTATAAATGCAGCTCTGCTACGAAGCTCCAAGTCATATGCACATGAGACCAGCACTACACATGGTGGTGTTGAGTAGGGTCGGGAGTAGCCCTGAGAACCACTGGGTGTAGCCCCACCAAAAAAAAAAAAAAAAAAACTGGGGCCGGAGCGATAGCCCAGCGGGTAGGGGCGTTTGCCTTGCACGTGGCGGCCTGTGCTGGCCCGGGTTCGAACCTCGGCATCCCATATGGTCCCCCAAGCACCGCCAGGAGTAATTCCTGAGTGCAGAGCCAGGAGAAACCCCTGAGCATTGCCGGGTGTGACCCAAAAAAAAAAAAAAACAAACAGAAAAAACTAAGAAAGCAAAAAGTGACCCCATATTTGGCCCAACAGAAAACAAATAAAAGACCACTAAGAGGGCCGGAGCGGATAGTCCAGCGGGTTGGGGGGGTGGGGGGGCCACACGCGCCCATGCCGGCCTGGGTTCCAATCCCCGGCATCCCATATGATCCCCGAGCACCGCCAGGAGTAATTCCTGAGTGCAGAGCTAGGAGTAACCCCTGAGCATGGCCGGGTATGACCCAAAAAAGAAAAAAAAAAAAAAAGACCACTAAGAAGCCAAAAAATGGCTCCCAGGTTTGGTTCAGCAGTCTCTTGAGAATAGTTCCTTTATGAAAAGATTTAAAATAAATACACTACTGCGACTGGAGAGATAGTACAGCGTGGAGGGTGCCGGCCTTGAACGTGGCCAACCCAGGCTTGATCCCGGCACCCCGTGTTCTTCTGAGCCCCATAAGTAGTGATCCCTGAGCACCACCACTGTGGCCCAAAAACCTAAAAAAAAAATGCTAACACCAATAAATCTAACCAGAGATATTATCCCAAGATTCTGTTTTGTTTTGTAGTGCCAGGGACCAAACCCAAGCATGCACAAACGAAAGAAATGCTCTACGGCGGAGCTCCAGCCCAGCTAGAATCTCACTGAAGTCCAAGTGTCACGAGGCAGGACACAAGATGCCGGCGCCATCTACTGGTCACCTAGACACAAACCCGAGCTTTGTAGCCGCTAATACCCAGGGCCCAGCTCGGCGGCTTAGAAACCACCAAGCACAAAAGTCCAAGATTCTGGTGGAGGTGACCTCTGATACCAGCCGTAAAACACAGAGAAGAGTCTGGGGCAGGGCCGGAGTGTCAGCACAGCAAGGAGGGCACTTGCTTTGCAATGTGGCTGATCCAGGCTTGATCCCCGGCATCCCATAGGGTCCTGCAAGTCCTCTGAGAGCAGAGTCAGGCATGACCCCCAAACAAACAAAACCGCAGTACAGTAATTAGAAAGGTCTGCTGTGTCCTTACCATCACTCTGACCACACGGAGCCTTGGCCTGAGCTTCCTCACTAGTAGGAGGAATGGGTTTCTTTTCTTCTTGAGGCGGCTCAGGTTCAGCCTTCTTGACCTGAAGTGGACACCCGCTGCTGATCAGCCAGGCCTTCAGGTGATCGATGTACTCCCTCCCAAACAGAGTAGAGTCCTCGAAGTTTGGGAACCGCGGCTGGAGAGGGCGCAATGTCTTGGAGACCGACGGCCTCTAGGATCTTCTCTTGCCGAAAAGACGAGGCCAAGGAAAGGTCTGTCCCAAGAGGGCCAGAGACTTGCGGCAGAGAGAATTGGTGGTCTCCAGTGCCACGGCCAAGTCCAGGGGGTTGCTGAGGGTCTTCATCTTGACACTCAGCTCGTAGGCATTGCAGGCCATGAGCAAGGGCGTGACGCTCTTCAGCAGTCGGTCCTGAAGCCTCATGATGTACTTGTCAAAAGGCTTGATGATTTCAAAAAAGCAATTTTTGGTCTTCACAGCACCTTTATCTAAAAAGCATGTTTAAAAACTCGTTATCAACTCTAGGTGTTTTCAAAGCAGCGTGCTTTAAAAATTTGATAGTAAAAAAGCAAAAATCTCTGTGCTCGGGTTTTAAGGAGCATTTGAACGAGGCGAGCATTTTGGCACAGGTTTCGGTTTCAAGTTTGAAGAGTCTGGAAAAGCTGAGAAAATTTAACATCATCTTTTTATGGTGTGGAATCCTGCCCATTTGATTATTTCTATTCCAAATCTTGAAAAAACGTCAGACTTATCTACGAGGTCGAAGCTCATCTTTCTTCTGGGAAGCCGAATATCCTTCAGGTGGAGGCCCAAAGGGACCTTGGCGTGGGGAACTGGATGTCGTCCGTCCTTGTGTTGGTCCCCAGGGTCACATCGGAACCTGGGGTAGGTTTCTGGATTTGGTTTGTGCTCTGAGTTTTAGGGGCCATTCGATTTATAGCAGGTATTTTTTTTCGGGCTCACACTTCTCAGTGCAGCAAGCTTCCCAACCCCCACTTTAGGGGGAGCAGGCCCTGAGTCTCCCCTTTCCTAGGAGGGTGCCCTCCTGGTCAACAATCTTAAGACCCCGCCAGCAGCCCTGAGCACAGAATCGGCCTCCCCTGACGAGTCCACCTCGTAATCTCAACCCTCTTTCTCCAGGCACTCTTTCTCAATTAGCCTGGAGGAGCCAAAGTCCCCAGTAGGGATGAAGGACCAAGACTATACTCCTGTGCCCAGGAGGATTCTTGAGAAACAGGCTGGCCGAAGTCCTGCTCCAGGGAGCCACGGGCGCCAAATTTCAATCCCGAGAGCGGAAATGTCCTGATTTCCGGTGGCCAAAGATCTGGTCTCGGGAGCCAGAGTGGGAGAATTCCAGATCCCGAGCACATTTCTTTGGAAGTAATTGTTGTCACTTACAGAAGGGTTGCTTGATCTGAAGGAAGGTCCTGGAAACACACCACCTCTCCCGGAGTCTCGGTGGGCGAGCCACAGAGCCACTGAGAGAGTATCTGCTATCACCAGGGAACATCCTCGCACACATCTGCTCTGGCTCTTGGGACTGTCCTTAGAAGGTCTGAAACAAATGAGCCCAAAGAAACACAAACGAAACACTTTAGATCAGAAGTTGTAAACGAATAGTCCTTGGACCCCAGTGAGCAGGAGTTTGTAATCTGCTTGAATGCATTTCACAAACTCATCTGTGTTGCCAACATTTAAAATACATGTGGTTTCACTTAAATATCGTAGAAACCACAGGCCTACAGGCTTTGGCCGGCATCAGCCAGACAGAGGCGCGGCGGATGCAGGCACAGCCCGTTCCCATTTGGCTCCTGAGGCACCTACGCACAAGCCCTTGGAGAGACCCAGGGAAGGGTCTGTCTGATTCCAACAACCCAGGCGGCCGCACTGCAGCTGGGACACTGTTTCTACCTTCTATGGCCATGGGACAAGGCTCTGCAGCCCACAGCCTTGATACCTACCAGGAGGGTCTCAAGCCTACACCACGGCAAGCATCTGCCCGTGTGGTTCCTGGGAAGGGCTCCTGGGTCAATCAATGCTCGAGAAAACTGAGATGGAGGCAAAGGGTGATCATTCAAGGGCCAGAGAAACTGGTCTGCATAGTGGAGGCTGGATCCGACAGACCCTCAGCCTGCATGTTCTCCCAGCAGATTTGGGGCCCCAAAAAAACCAAGTCAATAGCAGCCCCTGAGCTCCACCAGGTGTGGCCCAAAACCCAAACCAACAAGACAAGTGAGTTAGAGGTAGAAGAGAGGGAAAGGAAAAGATAAACAAACCACATCGAGAGGCTCTAAAGAGAGAAAATATGAAAGTCTATACTGTATTTTTTTTTCGCTTTTTGGGTCACACCTGGAGATGCTCAGGGTTACTTCTGGCTCTGCACTCAGGAGTTACTCCTGGCAGTGCTTCGGGACCACATGGGATACCAGGGATCGAACCGGGTTGGCCACACACAAGGCAAACGCCCTCCCTGCTGTGCTGTCACTCAGGATTGTAGTGTACTACAATAATAATACCCTGTACCCTGTACTGTACTCTCCTGTGGGAGGAGTCAACAGGTCCCCTGGGCTGCCTCGTCCCGGCCAAAACCCTCTGGCTGCCAGCAACAAACACAGCACAGACAAAGAGGGACAGCAAGGGGCCGGGTGATTAGCACAGCGGGTAGGGCCCTTTGACTTGCACGTAGGCCAGGCGGTTTTCTTTTTGGGTGTGACCCAAAAGAAAAAAAGAAAGGGGAGGTGTCTTGCCCAGAGGCCGCAGAAATCCGTAGCTATTGCCAATGCAGCTTATGAGCTCAGAAGAACTCACAGAGCGTGGGCACTCCTCCAGGCTCGGAAGGTACACAGGAAAGGACAGCAAAGCCCCTGTATTTCCTGGTCCTGTCAGTTGCCAACAGTTAAGTTCAATCTTCCAAGTATGAGAAGCGCCAACACCAATCAGGAAGCAGGGGAAGCAGGTGCAGGCCAGGCTGGCCCAGGCAAGTGGCTCTAAATAGCATATTATAGTTAGTGAGGGGAACCCTCAGATGGAACCAGCAGGAGACCGATGTGACTAAATGGAAATAAGGGAACAAAGTAGTAGGAAGGTGGCTCCTACTTTCTAGGAACACTGAAGTCCCCAGACCCCAGGAACTCAATGAACTAGAAAATGTGGCCTGGCCACAGATTTCCCCAAGGTTTACAGGTGTGGGGCCTGGTCAGGCAGGAGGTACAGGGGTGAAGGAGTATGCCTTGCATGCAGCTGACCCTGTGTCAATCCTCAATACTATGTGGTCACCCAAACACTGCGTGGATGTTCAGGGGCCCTACAGGCTTTCAAGGACTGCTGAGGGAGCCTGGACACTCCTGGCTACCATTCTCAGTCTGTGGCATTGGTTCACCAGCTAGGTTGGCAGAGAACTACCTGGAGGGAACCCCAGACTTCCTGAGCACATCCCCAAAAAGCAAAATAACCCCCACAAAGTTTCCATGTGAATCTAAGATGCAACAAAGTTAGTGAGCCACACTGATGAAGAAGTGGGACAGAAAAGACCAAGTCAGAGGGTGACCTGCGGGACCCAGACTCAGGAGTGGAGGTGGCTCTGGGGTTTATCCAGGTGCCAGGGGAAGATCAGGGCACAGCATTGGAGCCTGGCATCTACAGTCTATGCATGAGAACTTACCAGTGGTTCCCAAGGCACTGCAAGTTCAGAAGCGTCTTGGGAAAGAGAAAGCGAGGCCAGCCAATGTGCAGGCGGCTCTCTGACAGAAGCTGGAGTCCTGGGTGGTCTCAGAGCTACTGATCTCCTGCTGGGTTTCTAGTCCTTTCCCCTCCACACCCACAATCTCTCTGCAGGTACTAAAATATGTATTGACACCTGTCTCCTGTTGAAAGACACAGCTAGATCTGAGGGGAAGGAAGAAGGAGCTGACTGCTCAGGGACAGAATACAGCAAGAACTGGTGCTCAAACCAGGGCAGCTGTGGGGGTACGGAGCTCTGGATGACAAAGTCTCCTTTTCACACAAGGACCTCCTGGGAAGCCTCTGAAAATTTTATCTCCCTTAACTAAGGAACGGAAATACCTAAACAGATGGGCAGTTTGCCAAGGCACAGAAATCCTCCTGCACCAGAGCTAAACACAGGTCCAGTGCCACACTCACCCTCTACCCCCAAAAAACTAAGCACCTCCATTTACCGTTAGCCTTATTTATTTACTTATTGCTTTTTGGGTCACACTGTGATGCTCAGGGGTTACTCCTGGCTTGGTACTCAGAAGTTGCTCCTGACGATGCTCGGGGACCATATGGGATGCTGAAGATCAAATCAGTTTGGCAGCATGCAAGGCAAATGCCCTCCGCTGGACTATCACTCTGGACCCTTACCTTTAGCTTTATTATTTTTTTTTTTTTTGCTTTTTGGGCCACACCCGGCAATGCTCAGGGGTTACTCCTGGCTCTGCACTCAGGAATTACTCCTGGCGGTGCTCGGGGGACCATATGGGACGCCGGGGATCAGACCCCAGGCCGGCACAGGCCGGCGCGTGCAAAGGCAAACGCCCTACCCGCTGGGCTATCGCTCCGGCCCCTTACCTTTAGCTTTAAATGGGAGAGTGTCACCCACAGCCTCACCAGTAGGTTCCATGTGGTACCGGTCAGCTTTCTCCTGAAGCACAGCATCCAAGGTCTCCTGTGAAATTCGCCTTGTTGCCATGTTTCTCCAACCTGCAGTGATAACAAAGGCCACTAAGAGGACAGATGCTGCCCCCAGAGCCTGCATTATCACCAAATCCTCCAGTGTTCAGCTTGGAACTGCACAGGGAGGCCAGACTGCTTTAAGGTGGCCTCTTCCTGCAAGAAGTTCCCAGGTGGGGTGGGAGCAAGAGTACAGAATGTGGGGCTGGAGTGATGGCACAGCGGGGGAGGGCATTTGCCTTGCACGGCCAACCCGGTCCATCCCTGGCATCCCATATGGTCCCCTAGCACCGCCAGGAGTAATTCCTGAGTGCAGAACCAGGAATAACTCCTGAGCATTGTTGGGTGTGACCCAAAAAGCAAATAAATAAACAAGAGTACAGAAGGTAGGGAGCTTGCCTGGCACACAGTCAACCCAAGTTCAAGTCCTCCCATAGTCCATCAAATCCCTGCCAGGGGTGATCCCTGAGCACACAGCAAGGAATAAGCCCTGAGCACTGCTAGGAGTGGCCCCCAAATCAAAACTTCCCAGGCATGGGCTGGAGAGTTTGCATAAATGGCTAAAAGACAATCTTTGCATGCACAAGACTGGGGTTCAGTCCCCAGAACTGAATGACCCCAACACTGCTGGAAACAACCCCTGAGCACCACTGGGTGCCCGCCACCAAAAGTTCCACCAGCTCCCAGCACTGTCAGTTACGGCCACGGCAGCCCCGAACACTGCTAGGCTTATGAAATGAATTGCATGTCTGGGTCCCCTTGATCACTGCTTAGGAAAATTCACCCAAAAGAAGTACCCCTAGGGCCAGAGCGATAGTCCAGCGGGTAGGGCGTTTGCCTTACACGTGGCCAGCCTGTGTTGGCCCGAGTTCGATCCCTGGCATCCCATATGGTCCCCCGAGCACCACCAGGAGTAATTCCTGAGTGCAGAGCCAGGAGAAACCCGAGTATCGCCGGGTGTGACCCAAAAAAAGCAAAAAAAAAAAAAAAAAACAAGAGAGAGAGTACCCCTAAAGGGCCAGAGCGATAGCACAGCGGGTAAAGCATTTGCCTTGCACGCAGCCGACCAATGTTTGATCCCGACATCCCATATGGTCCCTCGAGTACCGTCAGTAGTTCCTGAGTGCAGAGGCAGGAGGTAACCCCTGAGCATCGCAGGGTATGACCCCAAAAGCCAAAAAAAAAAGTACCCCTAAAATATTTTTTGGTTGGTTGGGGGCCACATCTTTGCAGTGCTTAGCACTAACTCCAATTCAGGGGTCACTCTTTTTTTTTTTTTGCTTTTTTGGGTCACACCCAGCAATGCTCAGGGGTTTCTCCTGGCTCTGCACTCAGGAATTGCTCCCCGGCAGTGCTCGGGGACCATAGGGGATGCCGGGATCGAACCCGAGGCTGGCACAGGCCAGCCCGTGCAAGGCAACGCCCCTACCCGCTGGGCTATCGCCCCGGCCCCAATCAGGGTCACTCTTGGCAGAGAGAGCTCAAGGGCCATATGAGGTATGGGGGATTAAGCCTGGGTCAGTCCTGTGCAAGGCAAGTGCCCTACCCACTGTAGATCTCTCCAGCCCTCAACTCCTGAAACTGTATGTGAACTTTTTTTACTTTGTTTGGTTTACATGATGAGTAATGCTCAGGCATCACTCCTGCCAATGAACTACGATCTGTCATGTGCAAGGAAAAAGCCTTCCTGGCTGTTCTCGCTCTCCAATCCAGTCTGAGAACTGAAATAAAAGCAGTAAGTTCAGAAGTCTGTGCTGGGGCCAAAGCGATAGCACAGCAGGTAAGGCGTTTACTTTGCACGCGGCCGACCTGGGTTTAATCCCGGCATCCCATATGGTCCCCCAAGCATTGCCAGTAGTAATTTCTGAACGAAGAGCCAGGAGGAACCCCTGAGCACTGCTGGGTGAGATCAAAAAAAAGTAAAAGTAAAAAAAAAAGAAGTATGTGCTGGTTGGGAAGGAGCAATACTTTGAAAATTAACTTTGCAGGGCTGGAGGCGATAGTCCTGCAGGGAGGGCATTTGCCTCACACGCCGTTCGACCAGGGCATCCCATATGGCTCCCTGAGCACAGCCAGGTATAATTCCTGAGTGCAGAACCAGGAGTAACACCTGAGCATCACCAGGTATGTCCCAAAAGAAAAAAAATTAACTTTGCTGGGCCAGAGCAATAGCACAGCAGGTAGGGCGTTTGCCTTGCACATGGCTGACCTGGGTTCGACTCTCAGCATCCCGTAGAGTCCCCTGAGCACCACCAGGAGTAATTCCTTTACTTTTTTTTCTTTTTGGGTCACACCCAGCGATGCTCAGGGGTTACTCCTGGCTCTGCACTCTGGGAATTACTCCTGGCAGTACTGGGGACCATATGTGTTGCTGGGGATCGAACCCAGGCCGGCATGGGCCGGCCACATGCAAGGCAAATGCCCTATCCGCTGGGCTATCGCTCTGGCCCCAGGAGTAATTCCTGAGTGTGTCCGGTGTGAAAGAAAAAAGAAAATGAACTTTGCTTCTCTGTGCCTATTTGGTTTGGCTACCTTAAACAGATTCCTCAACTTACTCAACCTACCATCTTTCTTTTCAAAAGAAAAAAACTTCTCAGAACCCCAGCCCTGACATCTTTAACCCTACCAAGTGGCACCCTACCTACAATTGCACAGGAGGCCACTACTACACTCAGGGGCAGTATAGCACACTTCGGGATTTTTCTTGAGGGGCGGGCCACAAAGAGCAGTGCTCAGAGCTTACTTCTGGCTCTACACTTGGGGATCACTCCTGGAGGGCTCAGACCACTGTATGGGGTGCTGGGACAGAACCCAGATCAGCTGCATACAAAGGGAAACACCCTTCCCACTGTACCCAGGCTGGTATCACCCACTCTGGGAAACAATGCCTTCAAAGCCTGTGCCCCAGAGTGGGCAAGATGCCCAGGGTTGGCAGAAGAGAGTCTGGGCACACGGCAGGTTCCAGTGCCCCCTCCCCGAGAACAAAACAACACTGCTCCAGGCGCAGTATGGGTGTAACACCCCTAGCTGAACCTGACAGTGCAGTGCCAGCGATCCAACAATGCTGCTCCCAGCGGGGACACGTGACCTCCCCTCCTCCCCGCTGGGTGGCGGGAGGGGGACGCTCCCTGACAGCGGGGATGGGGGCACGCAGGGCCCCCCCACGGCCCCCTCAGCCATGACTCACTACCTGCCAGCCGGCTGAGTCCCCAAGCACACGACGCGAGTAAAACGGGAGACGAGGGGCTCCGTAGTGACCCCTCCCAAGGTCAGACCCCCACCCCACCTGGCAGGCGGGGGCGACCACGCCCAGACCCTGAAGTGGAACCTGACAGAGCAGCCGCAGAGCCTGGGGGCTGTTAGGGGCGGGGGGTCCTCCCCCTCAGAAGCCAGCCCCGCGGCGGCCATCACGCTCGCGAGCATCACGCTCTGGGGGCGGTGCCGAGGGTTCCCCGCACGGAAAAGCGGGGCTTTGGGGGAGACTGAGCCCCCTCTGGGTCTCCCCTTCCCCGTCTCTGCAATGGGGGCGTCAATGGGGGGTGTGAGTGGGGGGACGAAACCAGCTGACACCGGTTCAGGGGGCCTCTCCAGGGGACAGGGAATGACAGGGTGCCCCCTCCCCAGAACCGCACCCCCTTGTTCCTCCCGCTCTCACCCACTAGAGCACGGGAAGGGGTGTCGGGCCCGCTGGGACCCCCAGTCTCGCAGCCCCCAAGGCCAAACGTCTCCCACCCCGCCCCCATCAGCTTCCCCTCCGCCCTCCCTCCCCCTCCCCGGTCCCCACACCCCGTTGACGTGCCCGAACCCCCACCGGTGCAGTCGCCCCCGGCTCTCCGCCCCGGCTCTCCTCAGCCCAGCCCCCCACCGCACCCCGGGACCCTCAGCCCTCAGTCCGGCCCAGGCCTCTCACCCGGGGCCCCCGGCCGGCCCCTCACCTCGGACCCCGCCCTCCGCGGTGCCCCGCCCGGCCCTTCACCCCGAGCCCACCGCGCGCGGAGCCGCCCCCCGCCGCCGCCTCAGGTTCCTCGGGCTCGGCCGCCACGCGCGGGGCGGAGACATGCAAATAAGCCAACGGTCTCCGCAGCGCCGCGCCGCGCAGGCGCAGGCCGCCGCCGCCGGGCCCCGAGCGCAGGCGCAGACCGTGGCCGCCGCCGCGCCCGAGTGCGCAGGCGCACTCCGCCCCCCCCCCCCCGCCGCTTCCAGGCCGGGCCTTCCCGCGGCGATCAGCTCCTCCGCTTCAGGCGGCAGCGGCGACGGGGAAGGGGAAGGCGGCGAGAGGGAGACGCCGTGTGCTGCGCCCCCTGCAGGCCCGCTCGACTCCTGCGCGTTCGCGGGGAGCCCCGGTCCCGCCCGAGCCCCGGACCTGTGAGCGGTTCGTGGGGCCGAGGCAGCCGTGGAGGCGGCGCCACTGCGCCTGCGCCGCCCGGGCCCCACCCCCCCACCCACGTGGCCGGCTGGACCCCGCGTGAAGGCGGGGACTAGGGACGAGGTGGGCGTGAGGGAGAGACCCTCCCAGCAGCCGCCGCCCTAAAGGCCCCCCACCCGTACCGGGCCGCCGCCGCTTCACCTCATTCTTTGGCCGGTTTCTCCGGGCTCCCGGGCCGCGGGTGCCACCGCAGCCCCCAGTGGGGGGCGCCCGCTCTGGGCCCATCGTGCGGGTGGGCATCGCACTGGGCCGGCTGCTGCGATCCTCGAGGGAGGCCTGGGGGTGCAGGTAGCTAGGGCGTGCGGGTGGGCGCCAAGATGCTGGATACTGTAGGGCCGGCTGGGGAGACCCGAAGGACGCACCTGGGTACTCCCAGACACAGCTACTGCCCCTTTGCTTGGGGAAGGACAGGGCCTTTGGCTGGGGTCCGAGGGTGCCCCCTCCGGAAGACTTGTAGGTGCTCGGGTGGAAAACTCTAGAAACAAACCATACCCATAGTTAGCGCCTGCGGTTGGGATCCCTGTCCAGGGGAGGAAGAGGACGCTCTCCGACACAGGGCGGGCGGCGCGGGCAGCCAGCCCCCGTGCCAGGTCCAGGCTGGGGTCCTGCTGCGCCTGGTTTTGTTAGGATCATTTCGGGGACCACAGCCTGCGGTGCTCTCCTGGGCGATTACGGCCGGTGAGGAAACCCAGAGCTCCTCCAAGCTGTGTGTGTGCCGGGCCCTTGGTACCACCTCCCAGGTGGCTTGGTCAGCCCTCTCCCCCTCTGCCCACTGTAGCCTGTGTGGGGGATGAGGGGGTCTCCCCTTGTTGTCTCACCAGTGCCACCGGAAAGCAAGGGTTAACTGGGAGTGGTGGGTCCATGCCTGGGGAGTGAGACCACACTTCCCTGAGCAAGTGCCACCCCCAATCCTCGGGAGAATGTCCTGGGCATCCGGCTGTGCCCAACTGCCCCTTTCCTTTCCCAGCTCAGCATGGCTTCCCGGCGCATCACCCAGGAGACCTTCGGCGCGGCCGTGCAGGAGGAACCTGGAGGAGTTCGACATGGCGCCCGAGGAGGCCCTGCAGGAGGCCGTGGAGCAGTTTGAGTCTCAGGGTAGGTGCGGATGGAGGCAGGGCATTTGCCCGACACCCTCACACATGCGTCTTTTCTGTTCTGTGCTCAGGGGACCCCCTGATACCAGAGCTGGAACCCAAGAACGTGCCCTGTGGGCTCTCCCTGACCCCTGCGGGGGCTTCACCCGACCGGTGCTCTTCTATGGGGACTTGTCCCTCCTGTGCTCTGCCCTGCGCCCTCAGCCCCTGCTCCAACTCACTCGCACCCCTCTGCGCTTGCCCAGGTCTCCCTCTGAATCTCTTTTATTGTTACAAAATTAGTTTTGTTTCTTGGGGGATCACACCCAGCTGTGCTCAGGGATCACTCCCCGTGGGACTCAGGGACCATCTGGGGTGCTGTGGATTGAACCCTGGTTGACTGTGCATCACCAGCACCCGCCCTGCCGTGCTACAGCTCCGGCCCTTAGTGGGTCTCATTTTGTCTTTTTTTGTTTGTTTTGCTTTTTGGGTCACACCCAGCGATGCTTAGGGGTTACTCCTGGCTCTGCACTCAGGAATTACTCCTGGCGTTACTCAGGGGACCATATGGGATGCCGGGGATCCAACCAGGTTGGCTGCGTGCAAGGCAAACGCCCTCCCTGCTGTGCTGTTGCTTAGCCCCTTGTCACTTTCTTGAGAATCTTGGGTCCACCTCTCAGGCATAGGGCCTCTTGCCTCGCTGCACTCTCTGTACCCCAGCAGGAGCCCAGTGAGGCAGGCAGGGGTGTGGACAGCAAGCCAGGGGGATAAGCTCTCGCCGCAGCCAGTGCAGGGGAACCCCTATCGCCTCCAGCTCCCCACAGTAAAGCCCTTTTTGGAGCCAGAGGACAGAGGGGCTGGGCCTCCCTGTGGACTGTGGGTATAGACGTGCAGGGGATGCCCACAAGTCGCCGTGAGGGGGTAAACCACAAGTGGGGGCTGCTCTCTTCCCATTGACTGGATGGGAGCGTGGTCCAAGACCCCCCAGCCCCATGTAAGCAGGTTATTTGGGCCCAGCCTAGGGATGAGGGGTGCCGGGTGGGTCAGGGGCAGATCCCTTTCCCAGAGGCCAGGGGACATGGGAGAAAGGAGGGGGTGCAGGGGCGCCTGGGGCGTCTACCAAGTCCATGGACCTTCCTGTCCCCTCCTGCGCAGGCGTAGACCTGAGCAACATTGTCAGGAAGGCACCCAGCATGTCGGGGCTGGGCCCCAGGAGCCACAGCACGAGATCCTGCAGGTATGAGGGGGCCACAGCTCAGGACAGCAGAGAGCCCTCCCCCATCTCCACCCGTCACAGAACACGGGCTGAGACCCGACCTGACGGTTTGGGAATGGCAGCGGCCGCTTAGAGGGCCTGTTGGAGGGGCTGTCCCAGCATGCACCTTCAGTTGTGGGTTTCCTAGGGTGGTGCCAGGGCGGCTGTTCTTTTTTTTTTTGTTTTGGGTCATACCCGGAATGTCAGGGTTACCCTGGCTCTGCACTCAGGAATTACCCGGTGGTGCTCGGGGGACCATATGGGATGCCGGGACCGACCCGGCCGATGGGCCGGCCGCATGCGGCAAACGCCCTACCGCTGGGCTACCGCCCAGCCCGGGCGGCTGTTCTTGCCACACAGTCCTCCTGGGTGCCCAGGCAGTGGTCCCTGTGCTCTGATGGTGCACCAGGCAGCACCCTGCCTCTCCTCCCCACCAGCCCCAACATGGAGGAGCCTCCGCTTGGTGCTGACCACACTCTCTCTGCCCCTCAGATCCTGGCCGCCCTGCAGGAGTCTGTGGCCCATGCGCGACCCGCGGAGGTAGCGCTGCAGCTCTCCGCCTTCTTGGAGCAGTGCCAGCGGGACCGGGCCTGCCGCTTCCTGGCTGCACAGAAGGGTGCCTACCCGGCCCTGCTGGCCGCCTGGCAGCTGGCCGCCGACACCCCGGACCTCCTGCTGCCAGCCCTGCACGCCCTGTCAGTCCTGATCGACGGGCAGCCTGACCTGCTGGATGCTGAGGGCCTGCAGCTGCTGGTGCACACGCTGGCGCACCTGGCCAAGGCCGAGGCCGAGGCCCCCACGGTGACCAGCGCTGCCCTGCGCTGTGTGCGCTTGGCCTGCGTCAAGCATGAGCACAACCGGCGCAGCCTGGTGGAGGCGGGCGTGCTGCCGCTGCTCACCGGCGCCCTGGCCCGCTACAGTGTGGCGCCGGCGCCGGCGTGGTCCGCGAGGCGTGTGGGGCGCTGCACAGCATCACGTGTGACGATGACGTGCGCACGCTCTACGGCCTGGCCTGCGACCACACCAGGAAGATCGTGGAGGAGCATGCGGGCCTGAAGGTGCTGGTCCACGCCCTGCAAGGTGGGCCCGGGGCCAGTGTTGGCTCGTGTCCCCTTGGCAAGCAGCACCGGGTGGTCCCACTGCTGGGGTTCAGGCCCCAGAGCCCCTGAGCCACCAGAAGAGTGCATAGAGGTGCTAGAACTGGAGGTGCCCAAACCTGTTTGACCTACTGCCTCCCTTTCAGGGGAAAAAACCAAAAAGTGATTCAGTGGAGCTACCGCATTGGGCTCTGGCCCCTGCCTGACCACCACCAAGTGACGCCTGGGCACAGGGCCAGGGTAAGCCCTGAATGTGCTGGGTTTGGCCCCAAAACCAAGCGTAGAGATCAAATTGAGAGCCCCTCTCCCCACCATTGCTGTGGGGTCACTGAGACTCCAGTATTCCAGCTCTCCGAGAGGGGAGTGGGCAATTTGGGCCCCTCCGGGAGACTGCCGGGAAGAATGAGTCTTCCCAGCCGGCAAGCCAGCAGGGGGCACTGCAGCCACAGAGGAGGGGGCCGAGGGCTCATGGCCAGGCCCCGGCCCCAACGCCCCTTTTTTTCTCCCAGCCTTCCCCAACAACCTGGACCTCCTGAGCAAGCTCTGTGGTACTCTGGCCCACCTGACCGTCCGCAACAATTACTGCCAGGAAGTGGTGGACCTGGGGGGGGGGCCTTGCCCTGCTTGAGACCCTGCTGGCCACCTGTGGTGACCATCAGGTAAGTGTCCAGGTGGCCTAATCCTGGACTCTCCTTTCTTCTGGGTTCCCCAGTCGGTAACTATCAAGTGCCAACAGCAGTGTCGGTTGGGGACCACCCACTCCTGACCGCCAGCCTCAGCCACTATCCGTGCTGGAGATAATTGCGTTTGACTGCAATTATCTGGACTGCAATTGACTGCATTGCAAGGGACCCAATGGCCAAAGCATGGGGCCCTCTTGGTGGCATTTCTTAGGCCAGCTGCCCCCAGACCTCCAGGCCATGCTTCATGGCCTTGTAATGCCCGGGAACTGACCACTAGCCCTCCCCTGCCCCTTCTGTGCGGTCCAGCCTGGTTTTCCAGAGTGGAAGCCCCAGTGGTGATCTCGCCCCAGGGCAGCTCCCTTTGTAAACACCCCCACACCTGGTCCCAGCAAGGGCTACCTGGGAACCCCACCTACACAGGACCTGGCGAGGCAGGTGCTGAACGTGCTCCGCGCCATGGCGCGCAACGACGCTGTGAAGGGACGCCATCGTGCGTGCCGGGCGACTGAATCCATCGCGGGCCACCATGACGCGCCACCTGGCCTCTCCCCCCGAGGTACCTGTAGGCACACATCCCCTACAGGTGGGAACGGGAAGACGGGGTGGATGTGGCACTGCCTCAGGCCCCCACTGTCCCCCAGGTGTGAGCGAGCTGTGCAGCCTTGAGCGTGCTGGCCCTCGCGCAGGCCCGAGCACTGCCAGGTCATCATGGAGTGTGGTGGTGTCCAGGCGGCCGTGCAGGCCATGAAGGCCCATCCGCAGGGAGGCTGGTGTGCAGGTGAGGCCCTCTGCCCCCTCCCCGCCTCTCCCCCCTACCCCCCCACTACCTCTCTCCGCATCAGTGACCTCAGCCCACAGCACCCTGAGGGGTGGAGCTTGATGCTCTGGCCCCGCCCACACGGAAGGGGTGGGGGTTGAAGTGTCTCTCTGACCCCCTCCCACAAGGACCCTGCTGTCGCCCCTGGCACAGCTCGGAGCCCCTCCACAGCCTTTTCTCTCACTGCAGAAGCAGGCCTGCGTGCTGATCCCAGTAACGTGATGTCCCGCAGCCCAGCCCTGGCGAGGCCGATCCTCGAGCTGGGCGTGGAGGAGCTCATCACGCAGGCCAGCGCCGCACACCGGACTGCGGGGACGCGGCCAAGGCTGCCCTGCGGGACCTGGGCTGCCGTGTGCAGCTGCTCGAGCTGTGGACTGGGGAGAAGGGTCAGCTGGAGCTGTGACTGCGGCCTGCATGGTTCGGGGGGCGCGCCACGCACGGCTCACGGCACACTGGCGGGGTGGAGGGGTTGGAAGCCCACAGTGCCCCACCCTCCCTGCATCCCAGGTTCTCTGCTGGTTTGGCAGAGGCCTGCCAATAAAGACATGAATGACAGGGGCCTCTTCCCTGGCAGTGGGCAGGGGCTGGGGCGGCTGTGAGTCAGGGAGGGTCAGCCCGGATGCGAATGGGCCATGCCCTGGGGCAGTACCTGCTTCCCAGAGCCTGTGGGAGTGAGCAGACCGAGGTCACATTGGGGAATATGTGCCCTGCAGCGTGGCACTGCCCCTACCTGCAGGCCCTCCTCCTGGTTGTCTCGGGGGCCTCCATTTCCTGTGTGGTCGGGGAGGCCCGGGCACACCCCCGGTGGCCCATGAGGTCAGCACACTGACCCTCCTCCCCAAGGAGATGGTGTCGCCATTGAACCACCCTCTGACCCAGTCACCCAGCCCCGATTCTCTCTCCTGGGACCCAACCTGGCGGACAGGCTCTCCGGGACACCACGGCTGTGACCTTGGGGGCTTCTCCCCTCTGCTCTGCTCCGCGCCTGTTCACGGTGCCTCCACTCTGCTCTCAGACCAAGGACCCGCTGGCCAGCTCCTGCTTGGCTCTCTGAGAGTTCACATTCCATCACTATGGGTGGGGTTGTGGGGTCAGCCGCCTCAATAACGGTTCCCCCAAAAGTCTGTTTTGGGGTTCAACCTGGTGGTGTTCAGGAGAGCACGTGGGCCCAGGGAGCAAAGGACCCCGTTTGCAGACCTGCATTGGGTGGCCCAAGCGATTGGGGTGCTACCCCCAGGAACAGAGCAGGCTGGTTCTGGAATGGAGTCCTGGCTCCCTGCCAGCCTTCCTGCAGCTGCAGCTTCTGGCTTATCAGCCCCTCCTGAGCCCGGGCAAGCAGCCTCCTAGGGGACTGCTGGGGTGGCACCCCAAACCCTCTGAAGACCCTGTTCCCCAGGATAGTCAGTTTTCCTGCTCTGCCCCTCAGGAAGTCATGGGGGATGTCCCAGCTCAGGGAAGGTGGGGAGGGGCTGTCCCAACTTAGGGAAGGTGGGGGAGGGGCTGTCCCAGCTCAGGGGAAGGTGGGGAGGGGCTGTCCCAGCTCAGGGAAAGGGGCGGGCTCTGCGACTGTTGGACAGGGAGCAACCGCTGAGCCTCCAAGGCCTGGGTTAGGTGGTGTCCCCTGCGGCCAGGAAGGGCCCAGTATCCGGGCTGCCCATGCCCATGCTATGGGCAGGGCCCATGAGCCCCAGTGCACAGGTGCAAGGTGGGACCCCCAGGCACTGAGTGCCCACCATGAGGGCAAGGACCCAGACTGCCCACCTCCAGGCCCCTCTGACACCACCAGCACCAGCGCCACCTCAGACAGGCAAGGGGTGTGCCATCAATTTGTGGTCACAGTGCCCAGGCTGGCTCCAGGCCATCAGATGGGAGCCCCAAGGGGTTTGAGGAAATGGAGGGTCAGACGGACAGTGTCCTGCCCATTACAACCAGGCGGCTCAGGAAGGCCTGGGCCTGGGCACGGTGGTGCTGCAGTGCAGGGTGGGCCCCTGCTGACCCCAAGGGGAACATGCTGCCACCGCCGGAGGCTGCGCGGAGTGCACCAGGGCCCAGCCAGCACCTCTACCCGTCAAGGAGGCCTCCGGAGCTAGGCTAATGCCTGACCCTTGCCTCAGTTGGCAGCGCCTTTCATGGTACCCTGGGACCTTCCGGGAGAACGCAGCCCCTCCCGAGCCTGGCAGGTGGTGCTGTGGGTGGGGACTCCTGAGGCATAAATATCTCCCTCTCGGTGGCCTGGCCACACCCACAGCTGGTCTGGGGCCACATTCCATGAAGCCCTATTTGAAGAGGGGGACCGAGGCCTGCACCAGCTGAGCCGGCGGGCGCGTGCTGAGGACCAACACGGCTGTAAGTGTGTCAACGGCTTCCATTCCCTAAGTGCTCCCACCACCCCGTGCAGAGAGCTGGAGGGATGAAGGCAGGTCGCACAGGAAATGCCTGAACCCCAACCCTGCAAAGAAGCAGGGAGACCCAGTGGCGGCACAAGCCCAACAGGAAGGATCCCTTGGACAGAGAGTCCAGCAGGGAGATGCCGGGCCTGAAATACGAGCCTCCCGGCCTGGCCTGGTTCCTCCGGGACAGCCTGGTTCTGAACTCGAGAGTTCTGGAAGCGGGTGCCCTAGTTCACGCCCTGCCAGAGACTGAGGGAGTGAGTCAGATGGGAGTGGGCAAGAGCCGGTGCTCACCCAGGCACACCTCACAGAGCAGCAGGCTGGGAGAAGACCCCACCTTCCCTTGTAGGTGTGGACAGGGCTGGGATGTGAAGACAGGGGAGAGAGGAAGATGGCGGGTAGGGGTATGATGCCAACTTCTTGCCCCAGGTGGTGGGGCAGGGGTGAGGCATGACACAGACAGAGACGCTTTTTTTTTTTTTTTTTTTGCTTTTTGGGTCACACCCGGCAATGCTCAGGGTTACTCCTGGCTCTGCACTCAGGAATTACTCCTGGCAGTGCTCGGGGGACCATATGGGATGCCGGGGATCAAACCCAGGCAGGCACAGGCCGGCCGCGTGCAAGGCAAACAAACACCTTACCCGCTGGGCTATCGCTCCGCCCCCCCGACGGGCAGAGACTCTTGGTTGCTTGGGTCCCCCGTGGATTTTCTTTGACACTGCTTTCCTCGCTTTCAGAGAGCAGCTCCTTTAAGTCACGGCCGCACTGGGCTTCTTTGGTGCTGTGTGACGTTGGGCAAGGGGCACAGCCTCTCTGTGCTCTGGTTTCTATTGAACGGACTTCGGTGACCTGGTGAAACTGGTCAGGATGCAGTTCACTTGCCAAAGGCTCCGCGGGGAGGAGGGGCGACGTCACTGGGTGCCTAGGCGCAGAGGGCAAACTTAGAGGAGCCTACGTCTAGCTTGTACAAGTAAGGGTCAGCCCCGAGTGACCGCCAGCCAGTCTGCCCGCCCCCACACCCTCCTAGCTCTGGCCGAACTGGGTGGCCGGAGGGCCGGACACTAGGCATCAGGTTCGCATCGTGGTGGGGACGCAGCGCGGGGCATTCCCGGCCACCTCCGGCGGTGACCAGACAGCACCTTGCACGCTCCCTCCCCGCAACGCCCCGGCACTGCGAGTGGCCAGAGCGCCTGCTCGTCTTGGGCTTTGCGCCCAATATCTGCCACCCTCCGGGCTACGCCCTCCGCTCCCCCGCGCTAGTCGCGCCAGTTTCTTGAAGCCCCACCCTTGCTCCTCAACGATTGGTCGCGGGGGCTGCCCCTCTTCCTTCAAGGCTCCAATCTCCGCCTCCCTCCCGGTTTTTGCCTCCCTGCGCCTCGTACCCAGCGAGCTCGACCCTGGCACCCAGAGCTTCTATCGAGCCCCGCCCCTGCCATCAGCGATTGGCTTCAGAAGATGTCTGTCAACTCCCAGCGTGCGAATCGCTGGCGGCTCCCAAAATGAATGGCTGGCGCGCAGCGAATCGCGGCGCGGCGAGGCCCCTCCCGTGGAGAGAGCTTGGGGTGCGCGAGGCGGGGGCCTGGCGGCGGCGGCGGCGGCGGCGGCAGCGGCGGCGGCGGCGCGTCCTGGCCGGTGAGAGGTCGGGGGTCACGGGGTGCTAGGGGAGCCGGGAGTCACGGGGCGCCGGAGCTGCGGGCCCGTCAGATCCCGGGGGAGGGGAGGCGGGAGGGACGGGCATGACAACGGTCTCGCGGGGGCCGAGAGGTCAAAGCCCCACCTTACGCGTCCGGGGGCCCCCCAGGCCGGACCTGAGGTCCTCGTCTCGGCCGCACACCCAGACCTATCCCGCGAGGTCATGGCCCCACGCACGTCGCCGCGGACTTCCAGAGATGCCCCTACCCCACCCCGACGTCACCTGGACCACTTCCATGCACACCCCCCATATCCGCAGACCGGGCGCCTGCCTGTACACCCCGCACAGTGCACGGCGCTGGTCTTCCCCCGCCCGCCCCCGTGCACATCACGCCTGACATCCCACATAGCTCTGGCTCGGCCCCCATCCGTGTACACCCCACTCCTGTGCACCCCTCATCATTCAGACACCCCCCACATCACTCCCCGACCTCTGCTCCTGTCCTCGCACTGGCCCCGCCCTTAGCGGCTGGGACACAGCCTGCACCCCTGAGCACACCGCACCTCTCCTTGCGCACCTGCATTCATTCCCGCCCTGCCTGAGACCCCACCTCAGGATCGCTGCCCGCCAAGCCCCCGCTTTTATTTCTGACGCCTCAAGCCTCAGCCCTAGGAGTTGTTCAAACCTTCGCCCGGTCCTGGCCAGTCTGTGCAGGGGTCAGGGGGCGGGAGGGGATCAGGGGGGCAAGCCTGGCCCCGGGAAGCAGGGCTGGAAGGGACGAGCCGTGGTCCCCCAGGCGGACAGACCCACGCCCTGGCTGACTGAGCGCCTGCACGGTGGACGAGCCCAGATGGCGTGTGCGGGGCTTCTGGGCGCTTCTCGAGCTCCCTGGCGTGCGCCCGGGCGTCGGGAACAGCCCCGCAGGTGCCTTTCCTGCGGCAGCGCGTCAGTCCCGCTGCCCCGGTTGGACAAAATGTTCCAGAGGCTCCTGCTGCCTCCAGCTCCACCCCGGGAAGCGGGGTCGGTGGTCGGAAGCGGGGTCGGTGGTCGGTGCGGTGACAGCTGCGTGCACGCGCTCGGCGCAGGGCGGGAGCCAAACCCGCACGTCTCCTCGGGTCCCTTGGGTCTCCTTGGCGGTGGTCTCCCGCCTTAAACCCCAGGCACCACGCCCCCCCAACCCAGGAGGTGCCACTTAGGGGGACCCCTGGTCCCGCCACTTCCAGAAGGCACCCGATGTGTACAGAACTGGGCAGCCTGAGGCTAGAGCAGGTGTCCCCCTACCCAAAGGAGCAGGAGGCCGCTCCCGGCTCCCTCCCCGTGTCTGTCGTGACTAACCCTTAGACTTTGCTTCTTTCCCGTGTGTCAGCCCTACCAAGTTCAGTCCAGGAAATACCCCGGGCTCTGAGGCCAGATGAGGGGCGGGGGGGCAGGGTGTGTGTGTGTGTGTGTGTGTTTGGATTTGTGAGGTTAGGTGGGCACCCACGCCCCCAAAGCCTCACCCGCTGCTCCAGAGGTTGGCAGTCACCTCCCCTCCCAAGTTGTTTTGTATTTCATTTGGATCAAGCAAAAGGGATGATGGGGCGGGGAAGCGGAGTGCAGAGGCTCAGCTCACGGTGGCTACAGCTACGGAGTTGGGGGCCTCAGGAAATAGCCCTTGAGGTAGACTGACATGAGCAAAGTATTGGTGTGTGTGTATATGTGTGTATACATATGTGTGTATGTATGTATGTATATATATATATATTTTTTTTTCTTTTTTGGGTCACACCCGGCAATGCTCAGGGGTTTCTCCTGGCTCTGCACTCAGGAATTACTCCTGACGGTGCTCGGGGACCATATGGGATGCTGGGGGATCGAACCCGGGTCGGCCATGTGCAAGGCAAACGCCCTCCCGCTGAACTATTTCTCCGGCTCCTGGCTTGTGTATTTTTTTTTTTTTTTATTATTATTTTTGTGTGTGTGTGTGTGTTTAAAGATGATCCAGCAGCCCCTGGAAATTTGCCTTCTTTATTTATTTGTTTGTTTTTTGCTTTTTGGGTCAACAGCCAGTAATGCTCAGGGGTTACTCCTGGCTCTTTGCTCAGGAATTACTCCTGGCGGTGCTTGGGGGACCATATGGGATGCCAGGGATCGAACCCAGGTTGGACACTTGCAAGGCAAACACCCTACCCGCAATGCTATCGCTGGCCACCCCTGGCTTGTGTTTTTTTTTCTTTTTGGGTCACATCTGGCAATGCTCAGGGATCACTCCTGGCAGAGCTCAGGGGACCCAACATGGTGCCAGGAATCGAACACAGATAGGCTGTATGCAAGGAAAGTGCCTTAACCCTCATACTTGGGCCAAAGCAATACTGGAACAGGGAAGGCCCTTGCCTTTGCACCAGGCCAACCCAGGTTCCATCCCCAGCATCCCACATAGCCTCCAGAGCACCACAGAACTAATTCCTGAGTGCAGAGCGAGGGAGTAAGCCCTGAGCACTGCCAAGTACAAACCAGAAGCAAAACAAAACATCTGGGGCCGGAGCGATAGCCCAGCGGGGAGGGCGTTTGCCTTGCACACGGCATCCCAATGGTCCCCCGAGCACCGCCAGGAGTAATTCCTGAGTGCAGAGCCAGGAGAAACCCCTGAGCATTGCCGGGTGTGACCCAAAAAAGCAAAAAATAAAAAATCTAATCCCTGTACTGGTCCCATGACAGGTACTATTGGTGGTGGTGATGGGGGTGGGGGGATCACTCCTGTCGGGGCTTGGGGCTATGCAGGGCCGGGCATGGAGCCCGGTCACCTGCCCTGCGCTGTCCCTCCAGCCGCTGCTCTCTTACAATGTGCGCCTCATGTTTCTTGCCCCCGGAAGCACAAACCCCTGCGGGGCCCCCCATTTCTGTCCACCTGCTGGGGCCCCGTGAATGAAGGGGCCCCACCCTGAGGACAGGCTGTGTGTGGGCTCTGTCTGCTGACCGCTGACCCCTGACCTTGGACTCCCCTCCAGAAGCCCTTGGCATGTGTCCCAGTTGCCCTCCACTCTGCTGGGTCCCTGAGTTTCCCTTCTCTGTCCCTACACCAGGGAGCAAGCACCTGCCAGGCCAGACGGGAGGGCACGGGCCTTAGGGTGGGGATATGCACCCCCTCTCTGGCACCTCTGTGGTTATGGGGTACTGACAGAGGCAGGTGTGACCCTGCAGACTGCTGCCCAAAACCAGGCGGCTGGCATGGCCCAGCGCCCAGAGCACCCGAAAGGTTAAAGGACTGGGTGTAATGGGGTGGCAGAGTGAATTCCCATGAAGTGGGAGGAAACAGCCTTTATCAGCATGCAAATAGACCAGACACGGGCCTCTCACTGATTACGGGGCTCTCCCTGGGAGGCCGGGACTGCCATCCATCGGATCGCCGGCTCCCGCCAATGCAAACACTGATGGCCCTTTGTGCTGGGCCGGGTCCCGTGCCCACTGGACATGCTGCCTCCCGGTCAGGTCTGGGGTAAAGAGGGCCCTCCCTCAGCCATCCATGGTGGGGGCTGGGTACATGACAGAGGGTTTAACAGGCGAACAGGGAGCTGGAGCGATAGTCCAGCGGGTCTAGCATTTGTCTTGCATGCGGCCGACCTGGGTTCGATCCCAGCATCCCATATGGTCCCCCGAGCACCGCCAGGAGTAATTCCTGAGTGCAGAGGCAGGAGTAACCCCTGAGCATTGCCAGGTGTGACCTAAAAAAAACAAAAAATTGGGCCGGAGCGATAGCCCAGCGGGTAGGGCGCTTTGCCTTGCACAGCCGGCCCATGCTGGCGCTGGTTCGATCCCCCGGCATCCCATATGGTCCCCCGAGCACCACCAGGAGTAATTCCTGAGTGCAGAGCCAGGAGTAACCCCCTGAGCATCGCGGGTGTGACCCAAAAAAGCAAAAAAAAATAAAATAAAATAAAAATAAAAAAAACAAAAAATTAATTTAAAAACTTTAAAAATAAATAAGTAAATAATTTAAGAAGGTGAACAGGGCAGGCTTGGGGCTCTGGGAGCAGAAGCCCACCCCAAAACAGGGCCCCAGAGGGTCCCTGTTGAGTGCAGCCAGGAGCGGTCAATAACGATGGAACTGGAAGTGGGAAGGGGGCACAGCCCCCTGTTCCGTCCCCGTCCCAGGCGCCTGACCACCCTTTCCGGAAGGGACCCTGGCACAGACACCTGTGCAAATTGTTTCTGCAGCTGCGGCTGCCCCCTCTTAACGGTGTTTTGGGGTCCCATTCAGTGGTGTTAGGAGGGTAGGAAGCTATTCCCAGTCATGCTGGGGGCCACGCTATGGTGCCAGGAGTGGAACCCCCAAAATGGGGAGCTTCGCCCTCTGGGCTTGTCCCGAGTCCTGGGGAGCACAGGGTGACACCTTATGACCCAGCCCCTCCTTTCTTTCTCTTCCTGCATCCCTTCACCACTGCAGCAGCTGGGCTGGAGGGGAGTGCGGCTTCCAGGAGGCCACCCGCAACAAGATTTCCTTTTCTAGAAGTTTCTTCCTGGGGTGGGCTGGGGTGGACATACGGCCCTGTGGGCGTTGAGCACCCATCTTCTGCTGTGTGACCTCCTGGGGTGGCTGCACCTCTCTGGGCCCATCTGCCGCCCGGCTAGAAAGCAGGGAGGAGTAGCCGGTGCGGGGCGGGGCATGCGGTGCTCGGGGACGCTGGTCAATTATTAAACCCACCACTGCCTCACACGCGTCCCTGGTCGGGGCCCTGTGGCTGAGTCACTGGCTAGTGGACAGCAGTGCTGGCCAAGGCCCCCTTCAACTCACTGCCCTCTCCCGCAGGACGAAGCCCCGCGCCCTCCCACAGCCTGGGATGGGTAGTGGAGCGCAGGATGTGGGCGCAGCTGCACAGGCAAGTATGGGGCCTTGGCTGGCCCCTCCCATTCACAGGGTCGCAGGAAGACGGGGAGCCGTGGAGAGGAGAATCCAGCCCCCCCACACCCACCGTACCACCTGCTGTCACCGGAATCCCACGGGCCGCCAAGTCCCCCCAAGTCCCCCCAGAGCCTTGGCAGTGTGGGGGTGCTCGGGTGTTCCTGCCCCTA
Source organism: Cryptotis parvus (assembly GCA_021461705.1). Classification (NCBI taxonomy): domain Eukaryota; kingdom Metazoa; phylum Chordata; class Mammalia; order Eulipotyphla; family Soricidae; genus Cryptotis; species Cryptotis parvus. The sequence continues at coordinate 39,734 of JAJIBD010008170.1, forward strand.
GTCCACTCACCCTGATGGGCCCCACAGCTCCTGGGTCCCTCACTGAGGCCACTCAGGCACCCTCAGGCAGTTCCCCAGTCTGGGGTCAAAGGGCAAAGCCGGCTCAGCCTCCATGTCACCCCGACCTTTCCCGAATTCCAGGTCGGGTGGCAGCTGGGCTGGGTGACTGGTCAGGCGAGGGGCCAGTGCCAGGGCCACTGTCCCCAGGATCCTGAGGCTGGGGTCTCCTGCCCCCATTTCCTTCCAGAGGGACCACCGGCAGGTCCTCAGCTCCCTGCTATCCGGCGCGCTGGCCGGGGCTCTGGCCAAGACCGCAGTAGCCCCTTGGACAGAACCAAAATCATCTTCCAAGGTACCTCCCCCATTTGACCCGTGGCCTCAAATCCACTGTACCTAGAGCCATCGCCATGTGGCTTTGAGTTCAGATGGGTCCCCTGAATGCTCAGGCCAGGTGACCCCAGGCTGGGCTACTTCTGAGGCCCATCAGAGCTTCCCCAAGCTTCAGAGGATGTCCCTGACTGGCTATGGGCCCCACATCTGTACACGCAGTACTGGGGTACAGGGAGCCATCTCCCTCCTTTCCCTGCACCACCCCAGTGGTCTGGGGTCCATCCAGGACTGGGAAGTGAGCAGACCCCCCTCACACTGGGCAGTCCCCCTCACCTCTCTGTGCCTCAGTTTCCCTGAAGAGCCATCCTCATGGGAGAAGGCCTCACAGCATCCTGGGAAATCAACAGAGGGGTGATTTCAGGGGACTCCAGGACCTCTGATCTGGACTCAGAGGGCACATGTAGGGGGCATGCCAGGGCCCTGGGGCGTGCAGCCCACTGGGATGAGTGGGGTCCTTCCTGGTGGGGGTCCTGCTGGGCCTCTCAGAGCCCCCGTATTCTCAGCACCCAACTCAGAAGCACCCTAGGAGGGGTGCTTCCCCCTGACTCGAGCTGTTTGTGTTTTGCAGTGTCTTCAAAAGATTTTCTGCGAGGGTAAGAGACCCTCTCCTTTCCCGGTGGTCTTCCAGGCCCGGCCCCCTTATCCCTGCACCGGACTCTGACTGGGCACGCCCCGCAGTGGACCTGAGCCCCTGTTCCTTGCGCAAGCATTAGCTGTCCTTTACTGCTTTGCATGTTGGAAACGGGGCGGGGCCGGACTCCTCTGCTGCAAGGCAGGGGCGGCCTGGGTGGCACGCGGGAGGCGCTATGGACCGGGAGCGCCCTCCAGGCCGCTTTGCCTTTGCCCCCACAGGAGGCTCTTCGGCTCCTGTACCTCACCTACCTCAACGAGGGCTTCCTCAGCCTGTGGCGCGAAACTCCGCCACCATGGTGCGCGTGGTGCCCTACGCCGCCATCCAGTTCAGCGCGCACGAGGAGTACAAGCGCGTCCTGGGCCGCTACTACGGCTTCCGTGGAGAGTGAGCCCCGCCCCGGCCTCCCTGGGAACGCCCCTCCCCGCCCCACCGCGAAGCCCCGCCCCGGCCTCCCTGGGAACGCCCCACCGAGAAGCCCCGCCCCCGCCCTCCCTGGGAACCGCCCCTCCCGCCCCCACCGAGAAGCCCCGCCCCGCCCTCCCTGGGAACGCCCCCCCCCTCCCCGCCGCGAAGCCCCGCCCCCGGACCCCTGGGAACGCCCCCCTCCCCACCGCGAAGCCCCGCCTCCGGACTCCATGGAACGCCCCGCCCCACCGCGAAGCCCCCGCCTCCGGACCCTGGGAACGCCCCGCCCCACCGAGAAGCCCCGCCTCCGGACCCTGGGAACACCCGCCAGTGAAGCCCCACCCAGTTTCCTGGGACCCTGGGAAGCCAACAAAGCCCCATCCCAGGCCGTCCGCACTCCACTCCCAGCCCGCTCAGCCTGCAGACCCGCCCCAGGCCCTCTTCTACCGCCTGCCCCAACCTCCCTCCCTCCCCACCATGATGGAGTCACTGGGCAGGTGCGCCTCATTCCTGATATCACACCAAGCGTGATCCAGGAACTCATCGCTTAGAAGGCCCCTGCCCCAGCCCTCAGCCTCTGCTCTGAGGCACACCCGCACCCCATCCCGTCTCCCTCCTAGGAACTGGGGTCTCACCCTCTCCCTCCCCAGAGCCCTGCCCCGTGGCCCCGACTCCTGGCGGGCGCCCTGGCTGGAACCACGGCCACCTCGCTCACCTACCCGTTGGACCTGGTCAGAGCACGGATGGCCGTGACCCCCAGGAGATGTGAGTCCTGCAGGGGCTGGGGCGCTGAGGGCCCGCTTGGCCCCTGGGGTCTGCCACCGAAGGGGGGGCTGACCCCCGGCAGCAGCCCCTGCAGGGAGCGCCCCTGTCTGCTGCAGGTACAGCAACATCTTCCACGTGTTCATCCGCATCTCGCGAGAAGAGGGGGGCTGGACTCTCTACCACGGCTTCACACCCACTGTGCTGGGCGTCATCCCCACGCCGGCCTGAGCTTCTTTACCTATGAGACCCTCAAGAATCTGCACCGAGGTGAGGGCGCCTGGGGGCTGGTGGACCCCAGTTCCCCACACCCAGACCACTGCCACGCCGGGCGTGTGGCAGTCCACAACTGTTGTCGTGTCCTCCACAACCTGAGGAAAGCAGAGTTTCTGGCGCGCAGCTGACCTTCCTGCCAGGGGGTGTGCGTGGGTGCGGACCAGGGTGCTGCGGGCAAGGAGCACTGAGGGCATCGCGGGCACTCCGGGAGCTGAGTGCACTGTGTCTCGTAGGGGCACGTTTTGTGGGACACGTTTTGGGGTCCAGGAGGCACTGCTGGGTCCCTCATAGCCAGTTCCCGCCCCACAGAGTACAGTGGCCATCGGCAGCCCTACCCGTTTGAGCGCATGATCTTTGGCGGCGTGCGCAGGCATCATCGGCCAGTCGGCCTCATACCCACTGGATGTGGTGCGGCGGCGCATGCAGACGGCGGGCGTGACCGGCCACCCACGGATGTCCATTGCCCAGACACTGCTCCAGCATCGTCAGGGAGGAGGGCGCCGCGCCGCCTGTACAAGGGCCTCAGCATGAACTGGCTCAAGGGCCCAATAGCTGTGGGCATCAGCTTCACCACCTTCGACCTCATGCAGATTCTGCTGCGGCATCTGCAGAGCTAGGGCCTGCCCCCAGTTTGCAGGGTCCTGTCGCTTCTGCCCTGGCAGCCTCATGGCGGGGGGCAACATAGACCAGCACCCCCCAGGTCTCCAGGGAGCCAGACCCCAGTGCAATGTTGGAATGGAGGGGCTCCGGGCCCCACGCACTGCTCACCCCTCCACAGGAGGTGACAGTCTAAAGGCCCCCAGTGTTGTGGCTGTGCTGAGACCTGCTTCTGGGGCTTGGCCCGGAGGGTGGCCTCTAACCCCCTGGCAGGGAAGGCAAGGCCCCACCTACGCATCTGTAGCTCCACAAGCAGCTTCACGCGGCACCCGCCCACTCAGCCTGACCCCAGGTCACCCCCATCTCGCCACGCCTGGACCTCCACGTCCCCACCGTGCTATCCAGGACGGCCCGTGGATAGACCCCTCCTGTGCCCCTGCATGCAGCTGGGCCTCTGCTTGGGAGGGGGAGGAGCAGTGGCCCGAAGGACCCTGACTGCCCCCAGGGGTCCTTCAGACACAGGCTGGTTTGATTTTCGTGGACAGAGGCTCAGCTGAGGACTTGCACCTTCCACAGTGGGGTTCCCACAGGGTCTGTGGCAGGCAGGGAACCTGGAACAGTCAAGGTACTCCAGAGTGTTCCCGGTAGCCCGTCACATGAAGAAGTCAGAAGTTGCCCTCCCCTTCAACCGCCCTGAAATCACTGTCCTGCTGGCCCAGGGCCCCGGCCTGGCCAGCCCGCCCCAGGACACCCCAGCCTCTGCCTTTCCTTCCACACTGGCTAGCCCTTCTTGGCCCGGGAAGTGGTGGAGTCTATCCCATGGGGACCCCATTCCTGCCCTGCCCAGTGCCATGGCCACTGGGAGAAATGGGATGGGCATGAGTGCCCTGCAGAGATGGCAGATGGGCCCCAGGGCCCCTGGGCAGCCAGACCAAGTGGACACTGGGCCAGAGGGTCCCATCCTGCTGCCCCTGTGCCTCCCGGTCTCTGCCAGCGGGCCCTGGGCAGCCCCACGCCACGCTTTGCAGCCCTGCCCTGACCCTTTCCCCACTGGCTGCTCTCCTAGTCTGGAGTACATTTTGATGCCATGAAGACACTTTTGTTTATATATAATGTTTATATATTTTAAAAATTTGTGCCAAGAGAGTATATTTAATAAAAAGTGAAGTAACTTCTCATGTCCATATCCCTTCAGGGCTGACCCCAACCTAACCTGCCCCACTGTGACTTCCAACCCAGGTTAAAAGTTCTTTTACAGGTTTCTAGATACATTTGTAAAGGTAGATGAGCACTGTTGCAGGAACCAGCCCCAGGGAAAAGGTGAGACCAAAGGCAGGAGTCTTGGTGGCATTGGCTGGGATTGCTGGATCAAGCTTTACCTGAAGCCCAACATAAAAGTCACTTACTGGTCTCTGAGACAGACTTGACTTTCCGGCCCTTTCTAAAACAATCTTGTCTGTACCTCCCGGGTCATGTGCCAGTGAGCCTGTGGTACCAGTTCCAGAATGGAAACTGCTGGTAAAGGTTAAGGGATATATTGGGAGGCATAGCTGACACATCACAGCCCCTTCCCCAAGCCCACGGGTGTCAGACCAACTGCCTTCACGACAAAGCATTGCCCCAGTCTGGGGGTGAGGAGGGGTGGGGTGGCAGCGCCCATCCAGGAATCCCACCAGCATCCCGGGTGCCCTCAGCCCAGGAAGAGAACAGCGCTCAACTCTGGAAGTGGCTCAGTCCTGTTTGTAAAAAGCACCGGCTGCACTTTATTGATTAGAAGAGTGACCCTCACCTCCATGGGCACAGCAGCCCTGAGAGTGTGCCCTGGAGGTACTGGCCGCAGGAGACCATGTCCAGCCTTCCTGGGCACTGCTGGGGTCCCGCTGTCCTGGGGGTGCTGCGGCACGTGGTCCTCTCCTAGAGGCCCCGACAGTTCCCTAGCCGCTAGCCCAGGTGCTGCTGCAGGTACAGGCCCGAGAGGCTGCACAGCAGCTGGCAGGCGGCCGTCCACCAGACCACAAAGGCCAGCACACCGCGCAGCAAGAGTGGCGTGAACAGCCCGCCCAGCGCCCGGCGATGCGGTCCGCCGTCTGCTGGATCTCGTCCCGCGGGGCCAGCTGCCCATCGCCCACTGAGGACAAGGGGTGGGCGTCGGCGAGGCGGGGCCCAGGCCCCAGGAGTAGCCACCTATGAAGACAGGGAAGTGGAAGAGTTTGGACCCCTCCAGGTCCTGGGCTCCAACCTCCAGAGATATTTATTGATTCGGCCTCTGGCAAGCCCCAGCCTTGCCCCAATTTCCTACCTCTGCCCCCATTTCAGTCCTCAGTATCCCCTCTAGCACACCCCATCAGGTTCCGCCCCACCAGGTCAGCCCCACCTGTCCTCAGGATCCCCATAATACTATCCCCGCCCACCCATAGGCACCGCCCACCAGGTCAGCCCCGCCCACCCTCAGGCCCCGCCCTGCCTCCGGGTGCAGCCCAGAGCTCACCCAGAGTCTTGAGCAGCAGCGTGCAATTGAGCGTGAGGACGAGAGGAATCAGGTACTGCAGACTCACCACCGTCACATAGCAGTAGGCGCGCACCACCTGGGGGGCAGGTAGATGTGGCTGCGGCGAGGACCCTCGGGCAGGCGTCCCGTCCCGCCCCGTGGCCGCCCGGCGCCCTGCCCATACCCGGCGTTGGACCTCCCGGCCTCAATGCGGCCGGCCTCCCCGCCGCAGCTGCTCCACGCGGTTTTGGCCAGGCAGAGATAGGCCTGCAGGTGGGGCCGGGTCACCGTCAGCCGCAGCAGGCACAGCGCCACCAGCACCCAGAGGCGCAGCGAGTCGAACGCAGAGTCTGACAGCCTGTGTCGGGGGGGACAGGACTAGCCCGGCGCCTGCTGCTCTCTGGGCGCCTCCCTGAGATCTTTCCCCACCCCTGCCCCAGACTCCTCCCTGCAGTGACCAACTTGTGGTCCGACCTCCCGCCCTACCCCAGACCTACATGGAGGTGGTGACTCCCCGTGGGGCGCCTGGTGCAGGAGGTCCCGCGATGGGCTTGGTCCAGAGCCACAGGATGAACAGGGGGACAGGAAGCTCACGTGCAAGAGCAGCCTGGAGGGACCAGAGGGAAGAATGAGGCCACCCACCGCCAACACCCCTCCGCTCCCCTCCCCTGCCACACCCGACGCGCCCACGTAACTGCAGCAGTGGCCGGTCCTCTGCTCTGGCCAGCGCGTCCCGGTGGGTCTGGGCCAGTCGCAGCCCGGGAAGGTGAGGAAGGCACCCAGCACTGAACCCAGCACTGCCAGCCCCACACGGATGGCCAGCTTGGCCAGCGGCAGCCTGGGGGAAGAAAGGAAGGTCAGGGCCCCAGCCCCTGGCGGCCAGCCTGCATGAGCTCGGACCCCCCCCCCCCCTCCACGCAAGCCAGGACTCACACCCAGTCCCAGCCGAGGGGTTTAAGGAGCGGCTCCACGTTCCTGGTCATGCTGGCCATGCCTGCGGAGGACCAGGAGGGGGCAGTGTGGAGTGCCCCAGCACCACTGGCAGCCACCTGCCCTGTCCCTCCAGGACACCTGAGAAGCTTAGGGGTCACAGCCTGGGGCAGCTCGGGGGCCCACGTGGTTTGGGGCTCGGGCGGAAGATTCACGGCCCACCCTCGACTGGACTGAGGCTGGGGGAAGATTTGCTGAGCCTGAGCTTTTCTTTATACCAGGAATCTGGAGGGACAGCAGCAAACCAGCCCCACCCACCGCTGCCCCCAGCCCTGGTGACCCTCAGTCCCCTGAGTGCAGGGCAGCAGAGACAGTCCTGGCTGGGAGGTGTTTGCCCTGCACACGGCGACTCGGGTTCAATCCCCGTCCCAGGGGCATGCAGGGGCAGCTGTCCCGGCCTACCTGGCTCTAGGCCCAGCTCCAGGGTGGACTCGGGCACCACCTGGACCAGCATGGCCAGCAGCAGGAAGGCGAAGGCAGAGGTGAGGCACACGGGGGCGCTCACCACCTTCCTCGGCCCAAGTACAGCCGGTCACAGTCAGGAACATCCTTGCTGGCCAAGCTAAGTCCAAGACCAGTACATGCAGTCCCGAGACCTGCCCCGCAGCGCCCTCTGAGACTCTGGTGGCCCAGCGACCAGACGTGTATATAGTGTGTGGTGGGCGGCCTTCCTGGCCCTGACCCCACCGTAGCAGCTCCGCCAGAGAGGAAAGGGCCCGGGACCTGGCCCGCTGCCCCAGGGCCGCCAAGGATACAGAGAGAAGGCCACGCTGAGCAGGCACCAGAGCACAGCGATGTTGGGCTCGCTGGCAGGCCCCGCCGTAGTAATAGGCTTCAGTGAACAGGTACGCCGCGGCCGAGTACCCGGCAAAGTCCACGAACCACTGGTACTCCAGGAAGAAGCGCAGGCACTGCGGCACCACGCACGCGCTCCAGCCGCATGCGCACTAGGTCTGGGCCCCAGCTGCGCCCTGCCGCCCCCCCCAGGAAGGGGCTCCCCACAGTTACCCAGGGCATCCACCACCGTGAGGGGCTGGTTTCCAGCTGGAAAGGAGCGTCTCGGGGCACAGAAAGGGGCTTCTCCTCACCGATGCCGTTGGCCCACCTGGGGAGTAGAGCAGTGACCTGTCCACCTAACAGGGCCGAGTCATTCCC
>JAJIBD010008171.1:0-62500 GCA_021461705.1 Cryptotis parvus
GTCTTTTTTTTAAAAAATTATTTTATTATACCACCGTTAGATATACAATTACAAGATGTTCATGTTTGAGTTTTGGTTCTACAGTGTTCTAGCACCCATCCCTCCACCTGTGCCCATTTCCCACCACCAATGTCCCCACTTCCCTTCCCCTTCCCCCAGCCTCCATGGCAGGTTCTTTCTTTCTTTCTTTCTTTCTTTCTTTCTTCTCTCTTTCTTTCTTTCTTTCTTTCTTTCTTTCTCTCTCTTTCTTTCTTTCTTTCTTTCTTTCTTTCTTTTTTCTTTCTTTCTTTCTTTCTTTCTTTCTTTCTTTTTCTTTCTTTCTTTCTTTCTTTCTTTCTTTTCTTCTTTCTTTCTTTCTTTCTTTCTTTCTTTCTTTCTTTTTCTTTCTTTCTCTCTTCTTTCTCTCTTTTCTTTCTTTTTCTCTTTTTCTTTCTTTCTTTCTTTCTTTTTCTTTCTTTCTTTCTTTCTTTCTTTTCTTTCTCTCTCTCTCTCTCTCTCTCTTTCTTTCTTTCTTTCTTTCTTTCTTTCTTTCTTTCTCTCTTCTCTCTCTCTCCTCTCTCTTCCCCTCTCTCCTTCTCACTTCCCTTTCTCCTTACACATTGTGGATTGTAATACATACATTTTAAGGTTATCATGTGTATCTTTTTGCCTATATTCAATGCTCAGTTCTCGGATGGTATCATCATTTTCAATGATTATCAGTACACTGTTTCCTTCTCTGTCTTACCTAGACTTTGACTCCCACACATTTGTGGTGTACCACGTTTTGAGATATTGCACAGGCGCTCGCGCACCACGGGATCAGGCTGTGTCCAACTATGGAGTCCGGACCAGAGGACAACTGTGGTTGTGTTGCATGAGGTTTTCTGACTTCTGGGAGCCTGGTAGAGACCAGGCCAAGGAGCATGATCTGCCCCCAACCCAAGATGTCCCACCAGTCCTGCACAAGGCGGGCAGGTAGAGACTCCGCCTACACCCGAATACCTGTTGTCCAGCTGAGAGCCCCAGGAGCAGTTCTGGTCGGGGGCTGCCAGGCCTTTGTGGAGGGAGCTGAGGTGGGGAGATGGACCCAGTCCAGGCTCCCTAAAAACCTGGTTGGAATAGTCGCCAAGTCCCACATGCCTGGACTTGAATTCGGCTTTTCTCTTGGGACAGGCTATATTCAGCTCTGGTGTCTGGACCAGAGGGTGACAGTGGTTGTGTTGTGTGAGGTTTTTTGACTTCTTCTGTTCTTAAATTTACTTTCTCAGTTTCTAGAACAAGATTGGTCCCACTAATTTAATGAACTGTGAGGCTGCAAGTGGCCGTGCAACTTGGGGAGAGCCAGATAGCAGCTCTCCCGTGCGCCTGAGTCTCTGCATGATGGTTGATCACCCTAAGGCAGTTCATGTGTGGGGCCACCAGTCCTCCCGGATGGGACAGAGAGGGGAATGGAGACCCCAGCTCCAACTCCACGAATGCCTGGTGACTTCCACCTCTGGAGCCGCCTACCTGAAGCCCCAGTCTTTTGAGGTTATTGTTCATGAATCAGTCATTTTTCAAGGCATCCAGCTGCTTGGTTGATTCGCCTCAGTGTGCTCATGTGATTAAGCCCAGGTTGGTATTTGGGGCAAGATTGCTCTCTGCCCCGATGCCCATCTCTCTTTCTGGACTCTTCCTTCCATCCACGCTGCTCTTTGAGTCTACCCTATGTCACAAATCTTGCAGGCAACTCTGCACCCAGCCCTAGTTCCATGCACTTCCCCGCCTGCCTGGTTAGGGAGGCTGGCTCTGGCACCAAGGGATCAGAATGGCAGGCGGGGGCCCACCTGTCCGACCACCTGAAAGATAGGAGGGAAGCTAGATGCTTCCTCTGGAGAAACCAGGAGGTGAAGTTTTCTCCACAGAGTTATCGGTAGTGCAGCCTTTCATTCAGGCATGGCAGATGTGGAAACACAACAGGGGCTGAGCCTACCCTCTTGCAGGAGTGTGTGTGACATGTGTGTGACTCTCTGCAGGAGAGTGCACCTGTAAGTGACTCTCCTGCAGGAGTGTGTGTGCACGCGTGTGCGACTCTTTTCCTCCTGTAGGAATGTTTGAGCATGTGTGTGAGTGTGTTGCTCACTGTGATTTCTGCTCTCCTGCAGGAGTGTGTGTGACTCTACTCCTCCTGCAAGAGTTTGTGTTTGTGTGTCTCTGCTCCCCTGCGGGAGTATTTGTGTGTGTTTGAGTGTGTTGCTCTCTGTAACTTCTGCATCCCAGGTCGCCCAGATTCCTCTGCTCCCGAACATCCTTTGCAGGTTTTCCTAGAACCATTGGGGCTCAGTAAAGCAAGAAAACTGAACCACCAAAATACCTGTGAGATTTCCTGAGCACTGGGCCTGGTGCTGGGCCCGGGGGGGGAGGGGTCTGGAGGTGCGGAGCACTGACTTTGGATGAATGTGGGTGGGTGGATATGGTAGACCTGCTCTCATGTTTCTCCCTGGTCCCTTCTGATGTGCTGTCCTAGGAAATTTACTAACCGCTTCATGCGCTGGGTATCAAATAGTAGAGAATAATAGTCTGGAGCTTTGTGTGAAGTACAACAACGCGAATCAGGGCTGTGAAGGAAAGTGGGGCTGCACAGACCGGGCGCTGAACCCCCACAGGCAGTTTGAAGCTCAGGATCCGATCTTTAGACAGTTGTTTCTGATTCTCAGACAGTTTGTGACTTTCTGTGAGAGGCTGAGCTGCTGCAGGACTGACCCAGGGGCACGGGGTGGTCAGTGCAGGAGATTGGGGGTGGGAAGTGCCCAGACCCAGCTCGTGGCAAGGAGGGAGATACTGTCAGAGCTGAGGGGCGGTGGCGGGGAGGCAACTGCCCCTTTTCATATGAGCTCATAACTGATACTTCACACCTCATGCCTGGAGATTCCATGCCTGATAGTCTGGATGGGCGAGCAGAGGGTCCCTGGCTCAGTCAGATCTTACACGCTGACCAACTTTTCCCATCTGTGAGTGCATGTGTACGTATGTCTGTATACATGTGTGTGTATGTGTATATGTGTGGTGTGTGTGAATGCTTGCACCATATAGTGAGTGCATGTGTACGTATGCATGTGCGCATGTGTGTGTGGTGTGTGTGTGAATGCTTGCACCATATAGTGAGTGCACGTGTACATATATCTGTATGCATGTGTGTGTGTGTGTGTGTGTGTGTGTGGTGTGAATGCTTGCACCATGCCAAGGCCAGAAAGCACATGAGGCTCCGGTAGGCCCAGGCAGATGGGAGGCAATGACAAAAGCAGGTGGTGGAGAACAGTGATAAGCTGGGGCTGGAGAAGCAGCCTCAGCCCTGCGCAGGATTTGGGGCAGGAGAAGGGGCAGAGCAGATCCCCCCTCTACCCCCATGGGGGCTGGAAAGAAAGTATAACAGGTAGGGCATTTGGCTTACATGGGACCAACCCAGATTGATCCCCAGAACTCTATAGGTAACCTGTGCCCTGTCAGGAGGGTTCCTGAATGCAGAGCAGGAGTAACCCCTGAGCACTGCTGGTGCCGCCCAGTCTCCCAGTCCCAAAATAAGATATCTCCAGCGGCCAGAGAACGATCACAGTGGGCAGTATATGTGCATTGCATGCAGTCTACATGGGATCCAGCATCCCATATGCTTATCTACCATTCCCTGAGCGTCCTGAGAGTGATCCCAGAGCACAGAGCCAGAAGTAAGCCCTGAGCACAACTGGGTGTGACCCAAAATACTAAACAAAACAAAAAACACCCCAAGACCAGGCAAAGATAGGAATTTGCTCAGGGCACAGATGGGAGAGGAGGGGGCTGCTTGGGCCTGGATACAGGATTCTGAGCTGGTGCCCTGGAATCGGACTCTGAGTGCAAAGGGATCAGTGAGTCCCCCACATCCCCCAAGCCACTGGGGTGTTGCGCAAAGCCCCACTATATGCTCTCAGAGAGCTTTGAGTCTCCTGGACCCTCAGGGCTGCAGCTGACTGTGTCAGACATCTCCAAGCCTAGCTGAAGGGCAGGGCAGGGTTTGAGCCCCAGAGTCTGCTTATTGGCTGGAGTCTGCATAAAGTGGCTCTGGGGATGACCTGATTCTGGCCTTTACAAGACTTACCTGAAATGAACCTCCCAAAGAACCATTAGAGGGGGTCGAGGATGGGGACCAGGCGGGCTTGGCATCTACCAGTGTGATGGGACCGCCAGAGTACGTGTGTGGGGAGACGAGCGGGGAATGCTTCTGTTGGTGGAGGCTTTATCCAGATACAGGCAGGCCAAGGAAGCAGAGTCATGCCACAGCACAGCTCAGCTCCCCCAGCTCCCCACGCCTCCACTCTGCAGTCTGCCTAGCTCAAGGCACCTTGACTCAGAGGGGCCCAAGTGGACACAAGTCAGAAACTCACCAACTCTTTCCTACCTGCTCAACAAATACTGTGTAATTCAACTTCTCCAGGACAATTCACCGCTACTTTACCTAGTTCTGCCCAACTTTGTGCAACTTCCAGCCTGATTCAGTTCATCAATAACCCCATTTTCTCAGAAAATATCACACTTTTAATTTGATTTGGTCGCTTCGTCTCCACCCAGGCCAACCTGACTTAGATCAATGCAGCCTGATTGAATTTAGCCTAACAACTCCGTTTACCTTAGCTCAGCATGGCTGGCTTTCATCTAGCCCTATGCAAATCCTTGAAGCAGCCTTGCCCAGCCTTGCCTGGCTTCTCCCAAGCAGCCCAAAGTAGCTCAGTCCAGTGTGAATGACCCCAATTTGACTCAATTAGACTCAAGTAAATTTTTCTAAACTTAACTTAATTTATCTTAATCTTTAGTGACTTTCCTTAGACTATGGAACAGACAAGGGTAGAATTTTTTTTTTGTGTGTGCCAGAATTAATTTTTCAGTCACATTTGATTGATTTGCCATTGGTTTGCAATAATAAAAATTAGGGGTTACTGCTTCAATCCTCTTCTGCGTGTGCCTCACCATACTGCCACAAAAGTTTCAGAGGAAAACAAAGACTTTTGTTTGCTTTAGGTATCCATGTAATCTAAATATGGGGTGTAGAAACCTACCCCCACACCCCAGGCTTGTACTTATGTGAATTAGCACAGACAACCGACAGTATCTGATAGGTAATAGATTTTTTGTTTTGGCTTTTTGGTGATGCTCAGGGGTTACTCCTGGCCTGCACTCAGGAATTACTCCTGGTGGTGCTCAGGAGACCATATGGGATGCCATGGATAGAAATCAGACACCTTGCCTGCTGTACTATCGCTCCAGCCTAGTAATAGATGTTTAAGTAACACTTGTTAAATGAATGGTCGACTGAATCCTGCCTGGCCCTACTTAAACTAGCTCTGTTACATCAACTCATGGGCCTTAATTTGATTAGGTGCTGGTGCTATAGCCTCTTCTATCAACTATCACTTGTAAAGTGTTAGATATTTATTCAGTTTTGTGCCAGGAAGGATTCTGGTGCTCCATGAATTACTATTATAAGACTGAAGAAGTTTGCCCTCTTTGAGTGAGCAGCAGAAGTAGAGGGGAGAGAAAAGCAAAGGCCATGTATGCAGTGAGTTGCTGCATTCAGGAGGGAGTGCAGGAGGCAGTGCTGATGGGAACGGGAGGCAGAGCCAGCTGCTGGGGAGCTGGAGGAGTGTGTGAGGGGAGAGCTGGATGAAGGAAAGGAGTTAGTTTCGTCGTGAGGTCAAGTATTTCCCAGAATCAGGATAGTATGAGTATCTCACACCGGCCTGTCTCTGCCTCAGGTATTCTCCCTGGGGTGTGCGGCTGGCCGGGCGGGTGCCTGGGGTTGTGGTAGAGCCACAGGCCTCGGCAGAAGGTGGAACTACAACCCTCAGAAGTCCGAGCAGAAGCGGAAGTAGACGGACATTTTGAACTCTCACACTGGCCTGTCTCCGCCTCAGGTATTCTCTGTGGGGTGTGCGGCTGACTGGGCGGGCGGCCACTCATTCGGCCGCTTATTAATACAAAAACTAGGAAATTCAACACCAAGGGAAGGTAATACCCTCAAGAAAAAAGAAACAGTACACTAGAGGAATCTATCCCTGAACACCGCAACACCATGGGGAAACAACGCAGATCCCCAGTTCGAAGAACAGATGTAGAAATCAACCCTGAAGACTCAAAAAAGAGTGCAGATGTGCATGATCTCTCTGACAATGAATTTAGAGAAGAAATTGGTAGGATGTTTAAGGAGCTCAACGAAAAAATGGAGCAGATGTCCAATAAAATACAGGAGAACATAAACGAAGCAGTTGAAAGGGCTGTCAATAAATTACGGGAGGAAATGAGAGCAGAAATGAGAACCATGCAAATAGAATTATCATCACTTAAAAACTCAGTAGATGAAATGAAAAACACAATAGGGGCTCTCAATAGTAGGATCACAACAGCAGAAGAAATTGGGGGGGGGGGAGGGGGGGGGGGGGGGGCCGGAACGCCCACCGCGAACAAAAAAAAAAAAAAAAAGAATCAGTGAGACTGAAGATGAGCTGCATAAAGCACTCAGAGAACTACATAAGATGGAAAAAGACCAGAAAATGGATCAGCAATGGAACAGAGAACAATGGGATGAAGCCAGGCGGGAATAACATAAGAATCATTGGAGTCCCAGAGGGACAGGAAAGTAACCCCAAGGAAATTAAAACAGTTAAAAACATCCTGGCTGAAAAGTTCCCGAGTTAAAGGACGAAGGCATCCAGATCCAAGAAGCCCGACGCATACCAGCAAGAAGAGAACCCAATAGAAAGACCCCAAGACACATCATAGTCAAAGTAATGGATGCCATAGACAGAGGCATAATTCTTCAGGCAGCAAGATCAAAGAAGGAAATTGTATACAAAGGAGCATCCATTCGACTTTCAGCAGACTTCTCAGAAGACACCCTCCAAGCCCGAAGGCAGTGGTGGGATATAGTAAAAAAACTCAATGAAATGAAGGCCTCAGCAAGAATTCTTTATCCAGCTAAACTCTCACTCAGATTTGAAGGACAGTTATACAACTTCTTGGATAAACAACAGCTTAGGAACTTTGTAAAATCAAAACCTACCTTAAAAGAAGGACTGAAAGATCTACTATAAGATGAGACATTAACTCAACTATCAATGTCAATGGTCTAAATGCACCAGTTAAGAGACACAGAGTGGCAAATGGATCAAAAAATTGAATCCGACATTCTTCTGCCTTCAAGAAACACACCTGAACAATCGGAGCAAAGACAGGCTCAAAATAAAAGGCTGGAAAACAATCCTTCATTCAAACAACCCATCCAAAAAGGCTGGGGTAGCCATACTGGTATCCGACAACATAGACTTCAGGCTGAAGAAGGTCAGAAGGGACAGTGAAGGTCACTTCTTAATAGTCAAGGGATGAATATATCAGGAAGAAATCACGCTATTAAACATATATGCACCCAACGAGGGGCCAGCAAAATACCTAAAACAACTACTAATAGACTTCAAAGAAAACATTGACAGCAACACAATTGTAGTTGGAGACTTCAGCACTGCTCTATCAACCCTGGATAGATCAACAAGAATGAAACTTACCAAGGAAATACTGGTCCTAAAAGAAGAGATGGAAGAAAGAGGGATGGTAGACATATACAGGGCATTTCATCCCCAGAAAGCGGAATACACTTTCTTCTCCAGTGCACATGGAACATACTCCAAAATAGATCACATGCTGAGCCATAAATCATACCTCCATAAAATCAAGAAGATAGAAATTGTGCCAACTATTTTTTCAGACCACGATGCACTGAAAATAGAAGTTAATTGTACACAAAAACAGAGACCAATACCAAGTACCTGGAAACTAAACAGCTCACTGCTGAACAACCAGCAAGTCATAAAAGAAAGCAAAAGAGGAAATCCAAAGATTCCTGGAAACAAATGAGACTGAAGACATGAATTACCATAACTTGTGGGATACAGCAAAAGCAGTGTTAAGAGGCAAGTTCATAGCTCTTTAAGCATTCATCAGAAAAGAAGAAAAGGCCATCACAAACAGTCTGACTTCACAATTTAAGATCCTAGAGAGTGATCAAGAAAAGGAGCCCAACCCGAGCGGAAAGAAAGAAATAATAAAACTTAGAGCAGAAATCAATGAGATGGAATATAAGAAAACAATCCAGAAGATCAACGAAACCAAAAGCTGGTTATTTGAAAAAAATAAACAAGATTGACAAACCACTTGCAAGACTTCTAAGAAAAGGAAAAGAGAGAACCCAAATAAATAGAATCAGAAATGAAAACGGGGACATCACAACAGAAACCACAGAAATTCAAAAGATCATCAGAGATTACTATGAGAGCCTGTATGCCACGAAGCAAGAGAACCTAGAAGAAATGGACAAATTCCTGAATTCCTATAGCCTCCCAAGTATGCAACAACAAGATTTGGAATACCTCAACAAACCTATCTCCACCGAGGAGATGGAATCGGTAATCAAAAGTCTCCCCAAACACAAAAGCCCAGGTCCAGATGGATTCACCAGTGAATTCTACAAAAACTTTAAAGAGGACCTACTCCCAATTCTTTTTAAGCTCTTCCGGCAAATTGAAGAAACAGAAACAGTCCCAAATAGCTTTCCACTATTTGGGAGGCACATATCACCCTGATACCCAAAGCAGACAGAGATATCACAAAAAAACGAAAACTACAGACCAATTTCCATGATGAAAACAGATGCTAAGATCTTCAACAAAATACTGGCAAATAGAATCCAAAGAGTCATCAAAAAGATTATACACCATGACCAAGTGGGATTCATCCCGGGAATGCAAGGATGATTCAACATCCACAAGTCAATCAATATAATACATCATATCAACAAAAAGAAAAATAAAAACCATATGATCATATCACTAGATGCAGAGAAGGCATTTGATAAGATTCAACACCCGTTCATGATAAAAAGCTCTCCGTAAAATGGGGATTGAAGGAACCTTCCTCTCATCTACTACAAGCCACAGTGAGCATCATTCTCAATGGGGAAAAACTGAAAGCCTTCCCCTTAAGATCAGGGACAAGACAAGGCTGCCCACTCTCACTACTTCTATTCAATATAGTACTGGAAGTACTTGCCATAGCAATCAGGGAAGAAAAAGGACATTAAGGGCATCCGGATAGGAAGGGAAGAAGCCAAGTTATCACTATTTGCAGATGACATGATATTATACCTGGAAAACCCGAAACTCTCTACCAAGAGGCTCCTAGAAATAATACATTCCTATAGTAGAGTGGCAGGGTACAAAATCAATACCCAAAAGTTAATGGCCTTCCTATATGCAAACAGTGAAAGAGAAGAAAGGGACATTAAAGAAACTATCCCATTCACAATTGCGCCGCAGAAAATAAAATACCTAGGAATCAGTTTGACAAAGAATGTAAAGGATCTCTACAAAGAAAACTACAAAACGTTACTTCAGGAAATAAAAGAAGACCTGAGGAAATGGAGTCACATTCCCTGCTCATGGATTGGAAGAATTAACATTATCAAAATGGCAATACTCCCTAGAGCTTTATACAGATTCAATGTGGTCCCTATAAAGATACCCATGATGTTCTTCAAAGAAATTGAACAAACACTCCTGAAATTTGTATGGAATAATAAACCCCCACGAATAGCTAAAGCAATCCTTGGGAAAAAGAAGATGGGAGGTATCACTTTCCCCAACCTCAAGCTCTACTACAGAGCAGTTGTAATTAAGACAGTGTGGTATTGGTATAGAGATAGACCCGTAGACCTATGGAATAGAACTGAATATCCTGAAACACACTCTCAAATATACAACCACTTAATTTTCGATAAAGGAGCAAAAATATTAAGTGGAGCAAAGAAAGCCTCTTCAACAAATGGTGCTGGGAAAACTGGGCAGCTATGTGAAAAAAATGAACTTAGACCTCCTTCTAATGCCATGCACAAAAAATCAGATCAAAATGAATTACAGATCTCAATATCAGACATGAATCTATAAGATACATCGAAGAAAACATAGGAGAAACGCTCTACGACGTCGAAACTAAAAGTATCTTTAAAGACGACACACCACTGACCAAGAAAATGGAAGCAAAGATAAATAAATGGGATTATATAAAATTGAAAAGCTTCTGCACCTCAAAAGAAACGGTGACCAAGATACAAAGACAATCCACAGAGTGGGAAAGAATATTCACCCAATACCCATCTGACAAGGGGTTAATATCCAGGATATATCAGGCACTGGTAGCACTTTACAAGAAAAAAAACAGCCAACCCCATCAAAAAATGGGGGAGAAGAAATGAACAGAAGCTTCCAAAAAGAAGAAATTCAGAAATTCGAATGGCCAAAAGGCATATGAAAAGTGCTCTTCATCTTTAATCATCAGGGAGATGCAAATCAAAACAACAATGAGGTACCATCTCACACCACAGAGACTGGCACACATCCAAAACAGCAAGAACAACCGGTGCTGGCGTGGATGTGGGGAAAAAGGGACTCTCATCCACTGTTGGTGGGAGTGCTGACTGGTCCAGCCCTTTTGGAAAACAATATGGGCATTCCTCCGAAAACTAGATATTGAGCTCCCGTTTGATCCAGCAATAGCACTCCTCGGAATATACCCGAGAGACCGAAAAACACATAGCAGAAACACTATCTGTGCTTCTTTATTCATCTCTTTGCTATTCACTACAGCTAGAATCTGGAAATAACCTAAATGCCCGAGAACAGAGGACTAGCTAAAGAAACTGTGGTTCATCTACACTATGGAATACTATGCAGCTGTCAGAAAAGATGAAATTATGAAATTTACTTGCAAATGGATGGACATGGAGACTATCATGCTGTGTGAAATTAGTCAGAAGGAAAAGGACAGATATAGAATGACTGCATTCATTAATAGGATATAAATAGATACCAGTGTTTTACTAAATGTGGGAAATGGTAATGACAGATTAAAACTCACCATTGAATATACACAAAGAGAATTAAGTGATAAACTCTAAATATCTGCAGGGCTAGCCACAATGTGTAAAATAAGAGGGAGAGAGATGCAGAGACAGAGAGAGGAGACAGAAAGAGAAAGAGAGGAAACGGGGGTACCTGCTATTGAGGCAGCCTGGGGGTGGCTGGGAGGGGTGGGGTACATTGGTGGTAGAAATGAGGCACTGGTGGAGGGAGGGGTGCTGGAATACTGTATTACCAAGAACCAATTATGAACACCTTTGTAATTGTATGTCTCACGGTGGTATAATAAAAAATTAAAAAAAAAAAAGGATAGTATGAGTGCAAAGGCTTTGTCCTGAGCCAGGAGTGACTTCAGAACTTTCCAGGGAGAAGGATATTCAGTGTAGTCAAAATGTTTATTTAAAGTTTCCCTGATGGCCTATTGTCCTTGAGAGGCTCAGCCTGTTTTGTCCAAAGCCATAGTCCTTAAACACAAGAATTTTGTGTTTAAAGCTCAGGGACAGGGTACATGTGGGATCTGAGTTCGAGTCCCAGTACCGCATGCCCCTCCATCTCCTCTGGGTGCAGCTCTGGAAGCCCTCAGCACTGTGGCGTCAAGGATGGAGCACGGAACTGTCTAACCTGGCTGGCAGAGAATCACCAGGATTGGCCTCTTACCTGTGCACTGCTCAGGAGGATCCTTCCATACCTCCCCCACAATACTCCCTCTCCCTCTCTCTCTCTTTCTCTCCTCTCTCTCTTTCCTTCTCTCTCTCACACACAACACAGTTTTTTCTTTCTTTTTTTAATTTAATATTTCATCATCTAACACAGATCCCACCACCAGTGTGTTCCCACCACCAAAGACACTCATTTCCCACAGCCCCCATCCCCATGCCTGCTCCCTCAGCTGACACCAATTAGATTAACCCTTGCAGCCCATATGTGGCAATGGTATTGATAAAGTCATGACTTTTTTTTTCCTGGTTTGTTATGGGCTAATCTAGTCTATTTCTGTTCTTGCATTGACCACCTGAATTTCTAGGACTTTTGAGGCCGAGCCCACAGGGAGAGCTGGTAGCATCTCTGCCCTGTGTTTCTGTGTCTCTGGATCACATAACGAGGGAGCAGTTTGTGGGTGTGTGTACTGGGCCTCCTGGTCAGACAGAGGTGGGGGAAAGGGACCCCAGCTCCATCTCCATGGAAACCTGGTGACTTTAGCTGCTGAGACCCACATACCTGGGCTTGAAATCCTCTTCTCTATAGGGTGGGGCTCTGATGAGCTGTGGAGTCTGGACATTGAAAATGGCTGCCATTATCATGTGGGGGGGTTTCCTTTTGAATAAGCAGATTCAACAGAGCATCATGCAAATTAGTGCCACACTAATTAGCATAGAAATGTTACTGGCGCCCCCCGAGCAAATCGATAAATAACGGATTCAAGTGATCAAGTGAATTAGCATATTTACCTCAATGAACTTTAATTCATCACAATGTTGCTAAGACTTGTCTTGGATCTGAAGACAATACAATTCTCTTAACTTTCTTAAGCCTTAAGGAGCTTTCTTATTTTGGGGGCTTGAAGGTAAGTTTGGGCCTGTTTGGGTGGTGTAAGTTTGGGTGGTGCTTAGGTGCATACTCCTGTCAGTGTCTGAGGAGCCATGTGGTGCTGGGGGAGTTGAGGCCAAGAGCCCCTTCAGGGAAAACTGCTCCCAGTCCTTTGAGCTTGCTCCTCTGCTCCCAGGAGCGCCTCCGAGGGGAATCATGGTATCTGGCTTGCTGCTTTGTGAGTGTTGGGGGAAATCAAGGAGTCTCTGAGTGTGGGAGCATTTTGTAGACAAGAAAGAGCTGAGGTGGCCTCACTGTCCCTGGAGATAAGTGTGGGCTGGGAGGGGGCTGATGCTGTGACCCCTCTGGTCCCTTGTGTTCATGGCTTTCCAAAGGCCTGCATTCTATGAGCAGATCATCATTCTATTTTTAGCACTTATAGCAGATTACCCACATCCATGCCACCTCTCCCCAGCTCCTCCTTGAGGATTCGATGGAAGAGAGACCCCAGTGAGTCCCTTCTGTAGCCCCCACCTCCCTGAACTCCTATCTGCCCTGCTGGCCCCCTGCTTCCTTCCCTCGCCACTGTCTCCCCTGCATCCGCTCTTAGCCCCCAGCTCTTCCCGTGTTCCCCCTCGCCTTGCTCTAATATCAGAGAGGCCTAGGTATAGTCTATTTCCTACCAACCATCTCCACAGGCCAACCGTTGCCCCTGTGCCAGCGAGAGGCTGCTCTGGCCTGGCTCTACTTCTGCTGGTGCCCCTCTGCCTCCCCTAACTCCTGCCTCCTCTTTCTCTCTTCCCACAGATCCCCACTCTAATGGCTTTGCTGTATGACCTCGGAAATGCATGTTTCTTTGAAAAATAGATGGTGTTTTCTTTGTGTGTGTTTTTAATTTATATAAATGGTATTTTACTTTAGAGCACCTTCTGTTTCTTATTTTTCCCTTCACTTAGCACATGTTTTTAAGCTCTCTCCATATCATCGTCTGTCCCTCTAGAGTCTAGTTCATGGCCTCTAACTGCCTATGTGCTGGGGCACACGCTGCATTTTTCTACTCACCTCCTGCTGACATTTGGTTTCTCAGCACAATAAACTGCCCCAAGGAATGGTTTTGTACTTCCTCCCTTGGGCACCAGGGCCCCACGTTGTCAATACCCCTGAGGAGAATTGCTCACCGCAGGACTTGGTTGCCCCGAGTCTCCTTTGCCTTGATTCTGCCTGATTGGAGCCAGCATATCCATGAGCTTGGGCTACCCTGAGAGTTCGCACCAGATGCTTTGCTTTTTTAAAAATTTGCTCCTTTTTAAAATTTATTTGTGGCCACATCCGGCTGTGCTCAAGGGGTAATCCTGGCTCTGAGCTCAGGGATCACTGCTGTGGTACCAGAGACTGAATCTGGGTCTGCTCTGTGTAACACAAGCCCCCAACTCACTATCTGTCCTGTGCCTCACTTTCACCTTTTACAGTTATAATTGGATCTGAAACGTTATCTGGTAGCTCATGGCCTGAATTCTGTGTGATCCATATCTGATTATGACTGAGACTGAGTATCCCTGATAGACTTTTTAGCTTTAAATATTTTAGGGAGAGTCTTTCCTTTCTTGCTTTACCTGGGAGAAATTATGCCGGTTCTTTGGTGGCACAACACAAGTCTCCTTCTCCCAGGAAGCTCTCCCCTGATTGGTTCACCCTCACTGTGTTTCTTCCTCCACTTATTCTCCTGTGCTCTCCACTGCAATACAGAATTACCTCTGGTGCAGCCACTGTTGGTGTCCCCTCCAGACAGTGGGGTCCCAGAGGGCTACAGTCAGCTCTAGTTCATCTTCCTGTCTCCAGCATGTGGTTCAGTGCCTGGTCCAGTGGAAATACCCAGGTAGGGTGATGACCATCCATTTGAGACCATCAGTGTTGTGCTTTAGAAGGTTGAGAGGTCTTGCTCTATTGGTGTGAGCCAACAGAGGGCAGGGAGGCAAACTGGAAAGCAGGGAGAAGCAGGGAGACTGTCAAAGTAGCTTCAGAGAAGAGCCTATGCCTAAACTGGAGACTGGAGACCCAGCCACAAAGTCCCCCAGCAATTCCCTCCTTGGATGGTACATCCCTGGGCTGGCCAGCCTAGGCCGAGTGTATCGGTTTGTGTAGCAGCAAAAGGGAACTGTGTCGCTCACATCTGGGATCCATCTGAGTGCTGACCTGTTTGCCATCTCTACCTGGTTTTAGCGTGACTCTCCCTTACTCTTAACCCTCTGTTCAAACTTTCATCCAAGATATATCTTCCGAGCTCACTCTTCGCCTTTATCTTGAGGCCAAACACCGCTGGGCTGTTGGCAGGGCCCCGGGCTCTCTGCCAGTTTTGCATCAAAAGGCCTTGCAGTTACTTGAGCTGCCGCTGTGGCTGCCTGGGCTCAAGGCTCGGATCTCCGCGGCAGCCCACTGGCCAGCCTGTGGCGGAGGTAATTCCCCCACCAGAGTCTGCTCTCTTCTCTTCCGTGCCCTTCTTCTCCTTCCACATGGTTTGGCAGAGGCTGAAAGGCAGAAGATTATAGGCAGGCAGTACCACCCCACAAACCAGCGTGAAACCCAGGCTTGTCTTTTTCCACCCTCCACCTCTACTTAGTTTTTCCTTTCTCTGAGGATCTGGGCTCCCAACATCTCCTCCTGCCCCAGGATCAATCAGTTGGCAGGGTGCTGTGGGAAATAAATTTGCATTCAATCATGCCCATGGCAACCATCACAAGCGGGCTCTGTGTTCCTCTTCTGGAGCCCAGACTCCATTCTGTTTGAAAGGCTGGGGGTTTACAAAACTAAGTGGACTAGAACATAACTTTTAATAGCACATTTGAACAGAGTCTAATGAGGTTTTAGGACAGAACTATAAAGTGGTTTTTCTGCAAGGACTATTATTAATCATAAGAATAATCATAGCAGTCTATCTTATTTGCTCAACATGTTCCAAGATTCAAAGCATTTTCACATGAGTCATCCCATTTGACACTCAACTCTCCTGGGAGGTCAGCGGGCCTGGCGGTGTCTTCCCGGTAGCTCAGAGCTGGGATTCTTCGATGTGAATGAGGGAGTCTTCAATGCGATTCACCTGGAGAGTCTTGTTAAAATACAGACCCAGGTTATGCAGAATCTTGCGCTGGCCTGAGATTCTATATTTCTAGGAGGATCCCAGGGGATACCACTGTTGTAGACCCGTGGACCACATCTGGGCAGCGAGAAGGAATAACTCAGTGTATGCATGGATAGATGGCACCAGAGCCTGCCTGTCTGCCTTCCTCCCTTCCTTTCCTCCTTTCTTCCTCCTTCCTTTTACCTTCCCTCCCTCCCTCTTGCCCTCCCCTTTTCCTTCCCTTCCTTCCTTCCTTCCTTCCTTCCTTCCTTCCTTCCTTCCTTCCTTCCTTCCTTCCTTTCCTTCCTTCCTTCCTTCCTTCCTTTCCTTCCTTCCTTCCTTCCTTCCTTCCTTCCTTTCCTTCCTTCCTTCCTTCCTTCCTTCCTTCCTTCCTTCCTTCCTTCCTTTCCTTCCTTCCTTCCTTCCTTCCTTCCTTCCTTCCTTCCTTCCTTCCTTCCTTCCTTCCTTCCTTCCTTCCTTCCTTCCTTCCTTCCTTCCTTCCTTCCTTCCTTCCTTCCTTCCTTCCTTCCTTCCTTCCTTCCTTCCTTCCTTCCTTCCTTCCTTCCTTCCTTCCTTCCTTCCTTCCTTCCTTCCTTCCTTCCTTCCTTCCTTCCTTCCTTCCTTCCTTCCTTCCTTCCTTCCTTCCTTCCTTCCTTCCTTCCTTCCTTCCTTCCTTCCCTCCCTCCTTCCCTCCTTCCCTCCCTCCCTCAACAATACTGATAGAGTGCTTCCTGTACTGCCTGTTGTTCTCAATTATGGGACGGAGTGACGCTAAACATACTTAACAGCTGGCGCGTGTGCTGGCCCATTAGAGGACATTCACCTGCCGTAGCTCAGGGCACTCATGCTTTAGCAATGGAGGGTGCAGTCTGGAGAGTATGGATGACCAAGGGGTTTGCAGGTACTAGGGGCTCCGGTATTTCAAGCCCTTTCAAGAGAGACTATTTGAGCCATGCCTTAGGGAAATGCAACCTCAAACTGTGGACTTTATCTCTAGACCTGCTTAAGAGATAGTCTAGCACCAAGAATTGATTGACCATGGATACCTGGCTTTGCTCTGGGCTTTAGGCTTCATCAGTGAACCTGAGTCACTGCCTTCCTGTGCCTTCTTTCTCATCATGTGTGTGGGAGACAGGCAATCACAAACCGAAGATGAGGTAGGTGTTGGGGACAGCAGCGAAGTTGGGAAGCAGGTTGGGAGTGCTGTGGGGGGCTGTGCTGGCTCTGTGAAAGGGGGTGGCCAGGGCCTGCTTCCTATGAAGATGCTTTTGGATAAGACTTGATGAGGAGCTGCAGCCAGGCTTGCAGATGAGCTAGAGGAAGGAGGTTCCAGGCTGAGGAGCAGCAAAGTGCCAGAGATGGGAGGGCCCCAGGACCCTGAGACCCCCTGAGCCTGGTCTTCTCAGCCTTTGCTCTCTCTGCTGTCCCCCTCTCCCCACTGCTCCCCTCACACAGGCACTGGTGCACCCAGGCCCACAGAGCACCCCTCAGGGGCAGGAAGGGAGGGCCAGGGAGAGCCTCCAGTTCCCTCAGCCTCTAGTCAGTCTGCAGAGTCTCCTGAGCCCCAGCAGAGGTATTGAAAGGTTGATCTCCCCATTAGAGGGGATTTGTCAGCCTAAGCCGAGGGTCTGAAGCCTCCGACAGGTTCAGGCCCTGGTGGAGCTGACTCAGGCCTGGCTCCTGGGGAAGTTGAAAAGGCCACAACTGAGAGCTCCGGGTCAGGGTCGGGATGCCCTGTGTCTCCAGGGACTCAGCTCAGGCCAGTTGCTTCCAGGTTTCCTTCTCGGCAGGATCCAGGAGCAAGCCTCGCACCCGAGACTGACAACAAAAGGCTGAGCAAGGCCTTGGTTTCAGTGGGTACCAGAGGGGCGGGTGAGACAGTCCCTTCTTCTCTGTGGCTTGGTGGCTGACTGCCTCAGTTACCCCACTGCTGCCCCCAGACTGCTCTCCTGAGGACTAGCAGGAAGCCACATTAAGAACACCCAGAGGGTGCCCATCCTCCCCACACCTCAGCAGAGCTCATGTGCTCCAGGTCAGGCCCTGAAGCATGCTGCCAGGCGCAGTCCGGTAAGCCCCCAGTGCAGACCCATTTTACAGCCCAGGGAACTGAGCCTGAGGTCTTCATGAAATCGCTGCTCAGCGGTGCGACCCCTGAAATTACCTACCCCCTCCCTGTCCTCCCCCGACCCGCCCCAGTGGGTCCCACCTGGCTTCTGCTCTCTCCACACCCGCTCCCCAGAGCCCCCCCTCCCGAGGAAAGAGCAGAACTGCTTGCTCTGCTTCCAGGGTTCTTCCAGGAAGTCACTTTCCTCAGTACAAGGCTCAGGTTGGATCCAGCATGGCTCCGGGACTGCCTCCTGACTGGCCATCACCGCGGCCACACCTGCCACACCAGCCTGTTGGCTCAGAGAGCTCCCATGGCCCATTGGGTTGTCCGTCCCTCAGGGTTTGTAGGACGCCTTCAGGGACTGGCTCATGCTTCTTTTTCAGGGTTCATCACTCTGTTAGAGGCTTTCCAGGTTCCCCAAAATTCCTGTTGATGAAATCTAGAAAATTGGCCAAGGCTACCTGCTGGGCTTCCTGTTCCCTGGAAGCAGCCCCTTCTGGCCTGGCTTGCACACAGGCTAGGCAAAGGGTCAAGGTGTGAGTAGAGCAGGTGCCCAGTCTGTGTCTCTTTCCCTGCAGTCCCTTTCACCAGTGGACACTCTCAGAGCTTTGTGTCCTGGATGTTGGGATCCAGAGCCTAGTCCCCCAGAGGATTCTCTCTCATGCATCCTGGGGCGGCGGGGGTGTATTTCCTCCATATGTATTTCCTCCCCGACAAGATAGCGCACACAGCAGTTCGAAGGTATTTGCAAACTGGCTAAGCGGTAACACCTTAGCGCCTGGCTGCTCCCGGTCCTTCCCCAGCGCCCCTCCACAGGCACCCCCAACTCCCGCTTCCCTTCCTCATGCCCTTCTTGCCATGTGGATCGTATAAGAGAGAGGAACGTGTAGCGGAGGCTGGGGAGGGGGGAAGGGCTGCTTCAGCGTGGGTGAGTCTGGCGAGGGGGCTAGAGGGGTGCCTCCTCCTTTGGAAACATTCCTATGATTGCTCTGCTCAGCAGGCCGCCCTGGCTTAGGAAGAAAAGGAGAGCGAGGCAAACACCCTTCATTTTAATTAAAGCCAACTTTACATTGTTATTCCATTTGCCTGTGTTATTGCACGAGCTTACAATAAAGTTATATGGCGCCCCCAGGGCGGCTGGAGCTGCGTGATAGAATGTGTCCAAGTTGAGTGCTCCAGGACTGTGCTTGGCTTCTCTGCGGGGGTGAACCAGAGCCAGCCCCGGGTCCTCTCCAGGGTGCCAAGCCCTTGCTCGGACTCAGATCAGTTAGCAGAGCCTTTATTTATCTTCATCCATTCGAAAAACATTTATCAAGCACATTCTCCGTGCCCAGCAGTGGAGAGGGTGGCGCGGCTCCCGGCACACGGCTGCGAGCACCGAGTCTCGGAGCGCACATGCGCACTGGGCATTCGCCAGTGTCTCCACGTGTCTCCCCCAGCAGCCTGCCCCTCCCGGATGCTGATTCTGTTTTTCCTTCTTTTGCTCCGGGGAGGCATCCATAATTGAGCTAAGTAATCCCTTACATACAGCAATTCCCTAAATTCCATCACATCTGACATCTCTTCTGGTTCTCACAACACTCCCGGCCAGATTCTATTTGCTTTTCAGGGCTCAGGACAGAGGCCGCCCCACAAGCAGGCTTTCCTGGCCACTCCTTTCCCCTTATGTGGCAGCATTTTTTCCCCCTTTGGTGGTGGGAGTGGGGATGGTTAAGTCCCACCCAGCACCCAGTGGTGCTCAGGGGCTCCCTCCAGTTCTGTGTTTGGGGGTTGCTCCTGGCAGCGCTTCTGGCGGGGGATCATGTGGTGATAGACATGGAACTGGAAAGTCAGATTACATACAAGGGTCGTAACCTCAGTGCTATTACTCAGCCCTTCTCATTACAAGAGTTTCAACTTTTTTTTTCTATCATCTGTCACATAGGGTAAAATACATGGATGTTAGGTGTGATTGGATGAGTTTTGACAAGTGCTGGTATCTTTGTAACCATCACCCAAAACAAGACGGAACATTTCCACTGCCCCAGGAAGCTGCCTCATTACAATCCTTTCCAATCCGACACTCCCGCGGAGACAAGTGCTGTGTCGGCTTCTAACACTTTGGGGTTTTGGCTCGTTTTTTGACTTTTTATATGGATGGAGCCAAACCGAGCATATGCTTTTGTGTCTGTTTTCTTTTGCTCCGAATACCGCTTTTTTGAGCTTCATTTATGCCATTGGCTTATTCTTTGTGGTTGTTGAGTTGTATCCCAGTGTATAGATAAACTTTGTTTTGTTTATTCATTTATGTTGTTTATGACAGGACAGTTATGAAAATTAGCTGATGTATGTGTGTATGTATACACACACTCACACATGTGGTACAAGAGAAATGGGCATAAATTTTCCTATCTTCTTTCTCTTGGGTAGATACTCAAGTGTAAAATTGCTGGGCCATAGAGAAGATGACTTTTTTTTTTTTTTGCTTCTTGAGTCACACCTGGCAATGCTCAGGGGTTACTCTTTTGCTCTGCACTCAGGAATTACTCCTGGTGGTGCTCAGGGGACCATAGGGGATGCGGTGATCAAACTCGGGTCGGCTGCTTGTAAGGTAAATGTCCTACCTGCTGTACTAAGGAGGGCTCAGGCCCTCCTTGTTTTTGATTTTTGGAACCCAACCATCTATGTTCAGAGCTTCCTCCTGGCTCTGTTCTCAAGGATCACTCCTGGTGGTGTTTGGAGATCGTATGTGGTGTTGGGGTTAAAAGCCTGGTTGGCCACATGCAAGACACGTGCTTCACCTGCTGTGCTTCCCCAGTCTTTTTAACTTTATGAAACTGATGAAGAATTTTCCAGTATGTTTATGCTGTATGAACATTTGGCTGCTCCATATACTTGCCAACCTTTACTGTAGTCGGTCCTTTTCATTATGACCATTCCTTTTGGGTTTGTCATTTGTATTGCTTTGTAATTTCAACTTGCAGTAATAGAGGATTAATGATATTGAGTGTCTTATCATTTTATTTATTTATACATTGGCTTTGGGCCATCCCTGGCAGTGCTCAGGGGACCACAAGGTGCCAGGAATAAAGCCTGAACTTCTGCATGCAAAGCACATGCTCAGTTCATGGAGCCCTCTCTCAGGCCCCTCGAAGTGCCTTTAATACGTGTTTTGGCGATTTGGCTGCTCAGGCATTTGTCTATTTTTGATTGAATTGTTTATACTTTCATTATTAAGAATCTATATATTTTGAATACAAGTACTTGGCAAGATGTATCAATTTTATTTTTTAATAAACAAGTTGATTTATTGGGTCCAGATTGTATAGCAGATGAAGTACTTTGCTTGCCTTGCACGTGGCTGAGCTGGGTTGGATCCCTGGCACCATATATGGTCCCCTGAGCACTTCTAGGAATGATCCCTGAGCACAGAGGCAGGAGCAAGCTCTGAGAAAAGCCAGTCTTGGCCCCTGAACAAAAACAAAAACAAAGCCAAAAATAGTTGATTTATCATTGGTTAACAATACTATAGAATTTTGGAGACTCTTTTCTTTGTTTTTGGTCCACACCTGGTAGTGCTCAGGGTTTATTCTTGGCTCTATGCTCTGGAATCACTCCTGGCAGGCGAGGGGGACCATATATGGGTGTCAGAGATCAAACCCAGGCTGCCTCCATGCAAGGCAAGCACCCTATCTGCTGTACTATCACTCCAGCCTCTCACTGTGAGCTTTTTCTTCTTTCCCCCTTATTTGCAGTCACTTTTAATAATGATGTGCCATAAAAAAAAGCATAGCATCAAAAATCATTTCAAAGAAAAATTTTCCTTTTGCATAGTGTCTGGCTGGGTGTAATACTGAAAAAGAACAAAGTACTAAGCCATGCTTGGGAGCTTAATATCTTTGGTGAACAAAAGTTTCAGGTTTGATGAAGTCCAATTTGTTGTTTTAAAACTTTTTGATTAGTGTACTTTGTGTTCTAAGCAATTTTTGCTAAGTCCAAAGTCAGCAATATGTTCTCCTATGCTTTCTTCTAGATGTTTATTGTTTTGGCTTTTAAACTTAGGACTGTATTAAAATTTTAATTGTTACGACTTTCTAGCATGGAATAAGTCATGGCT
Source organism: Cryptotis parvus (assembly GCA_021461705.1). Lineage (NCBI taxonomy): Eukaryota > Metazoa > Chordata > Mammalia > Eulipotyphla > Soricidae > Cryptotis > Cryptotis parvus. The sequence continues at coordinate 21,798 of JAJIBD010008171.1, forward strand.
CAAGTTCAATTTTGTCCTGTGTGGGTGTCCAGTTGTTCCAGCTCTGTTTGTTGAAGAGACTTTCCTTTCTCTATAATGAATTGACTTGATTAAAAATCAATGGATGGGGGGCTGGAGTGATAGTACATCAGGGAGGGCATTTGCCTTGCGTGCGGCCCAACTGGGTTTGATCCCTGTCATTCCATACGGTCCCCTGAGCACCACCAGGAGTAATTCCTGAGTGCAGAGCCAGGAGTAACACCTGAGCATCACCAGGTGTAACCCAAAAAGCCAAACAAAAAATCAATGTATGACATCTGTATGAATTTCTTCTGGATTCTGTTTTTCTTTCCGTTTGTTTACTTTTATGCCAGTCCCATTATTTTTTCATAATACTACAGTTTTCTAGTAACTCTTAAAATGTAGTAGTCTTAAAAAATTCTCTGCTTCTTTTACAAGATTGTTTTACTTTACCCATTTGCTTTCACACATATGTTCCTCAAAAGAGGCCCTTCTTTTGGTTGCAATTATATTGAATCTATTTATTTGGAGGAGAAATAACATTTCAACAATATTACCTGGTATCCATGAGAATGTTATAGTTTTCAATTAATTTATGACTTCTTTAATTCTTTCAGTAGTGTTTAAAAATTTCAGTATAGAAGTCTTATCCATATTTTTCTAACTCCATTTCTAATTTTTATATTTTGAGTCTATATATATATATGTCATATATATATACATATTATATATATATATATATATATATATATATATATATATATATATTGGTTTTTGGGTCACTCCCGGCAATGCTCAGGGGTTTCTCCTGGCTCTGCACTCAGGAACCACTCCCGGCGGTGCTTGGGGACCATATGGGATGCTGGGGATCGAACCCGGGCTGGGATGGGCCGGCTGCATGCAAGGCAAACGCCCTACCTGCTGGGCTATCGCTCCCGGCCCTATTTTAAATATTTAAAAATTAAATTTTTCTAGTTCATTACATATTTTAATTTTGTTTTATTTTGGGAGGAGGGACCAGACTCATGATACTCAGGGGTTACTCCTGGCTCTACACTCAGGAATTACTCCTGGTGGTGCTGGGATCCATATGATTGCAGGGGATCGAACTTGGACACAGTGTGCAAGACAAGTGCCCTGCCCACTGTACTATCTCTCTCTGTGCCCCAGCATTACATATTTTGAGTCTGTATATTTGCTAACATCACTTATTAGTTCTAATACATTTCGTGATAGATTTTAGCATTTCCCATCTTCAGAATTTTCATCTGTGGATAAAGACTTTACTTCTACTTATGTTATGCTTTCCCTTTAGTTTTATTTTCTCCCCTTATTACTCTGACTCAGATCAGCACTACAATGTTGAATGGAAATAGTGAGTGGCATTTTTGCATGGTTTCTGATTTCAGGGAAAACAATATATGATTTCACTGTTAAAATGTTAGTTGTATGACTCTCACTTAGCTCTTATCAGACTGAGAAAGTTTGTTTTTTATATTCCTAGATTGATGAAGATAGATATTAAATTTTATCTAATGAACTTCAGCACATATTGGGGTAAATGATGCTCTTGGAGTACACTAGCATGTGACAGGATGTATGGAAATGTTATTGGTGCCTGCTCGAGCAAGTCGATGAACAATGGGAAGACAGTGAGACAAGTGACAAGTGATTGGGGTAAATAATTTTTCTCCTTTATTAGTGTGAAGAACTTCATAATCCAACTTTGTTGATTTATCTGGATTTGATTTGACGTAATGTATTAAGGATTGATGAGGGATATATTTTTTAATTATTATTATTTATTACTAGTCTAGTTTTTTTTAAAATTTTTTTATTATACCACCGTGAAACATACAATTACAAAGGTGTTCATAATTGGTTCTTGGGATGAGGGATATTTTTAATAGAATATTTATTTGGTTTTACTTCCAGGATTATATTACTCTCATACAATGAGTTGGTAAGTATTTTTTTTTTAAATATTTTATTACACCGCCATGTGACATACAACTACAAAGATGTTCATGTTTGGGTTTCCGTCATACAGTGTTCCAGCACCCATCCCTCCACCAGTGCCCATCTCCCACCACCAATGTCCCCACTTCCCTCCCCTCCCCAGCCTGCCTCTATGGCAAGCTCTTTATCTCTTTCTCTCTCTCTCTTTCTCTCTTCTCTTACACATTGTGGATTGCAATACATACATTTAGAGATTATCATGTATATCTTTTTTCCTATAACAATGCTCAGTTCTAGGCTGGCATTATCACTTTTGACAAATATTAGCACACTGTTCCCTTCTCTGTCTTACCTAATCACTGATTCTCCACATGTTTGTGGTAGATTCCACCTTCTTTTTTTTTTAATTGAAAGATGCTCATGTAGAGCTTTGGTTCCACAGTGTTCCAACACGCACCCTCCGCCCAATCCCATCTCCCATCACCAATGTCCCCACCTCCCTCCCCCTCCCGCACCTCAACCACCTGGCGGGTTCTGCATGTCATTTCCTTCCTCCCTACATCTCCCTCCCAAAAACCTTTCCTGCTCTTCGTGGAATGCAGTGCACCAAAAGACATCACTGTTTCACTATTTTAGTGGATAGCGGCCGCTTTGCGGCCGCGACCTGGGCTCGAACTGGCTTTGCTCTGTTGATCTGGTCGTGAGGCAGTTTTGCAGTGTCCGGACAGCAAAAATGGTGGCTAGTGTGATGGGCGAGTCTCATCCGGCTGCTTCCGGGACCCCCAGTGGCGACGGGCCCACTCCCAAAACCCATCTGTCCTCCTCGGGGTTCCATGGTCAGCTAGGCCCGGCGCGAGCCGAGCGCCAGCCTCCCCAGCCATCCGTGAGGCCCTGTCTGCTGGCCCGCATGCAGCTCCCGGGCAGGACCACCAGGCTCGACAAGATGGAGGGGGAAGGGACGTGAGTTGGTAAGTATTTTTTACTTCTTTATTTTCTGAAAGAATTTTTGTATTATTTACTAAATGAAATAATTCATAATTAAAAACACCCAGAATTTTATTTGTATGATTCAAGAGGTTATACTAAATTTCTATAAGGATATTTTGGGATAATATATATACATATATATATATATATATATACATATATATATATATATATATATATATATACATACACAAGGAATCCAGAGTTCTGACCTCCGTCACTATTCCAGAATCAGGGACGCTGTCTCATTTCCCAAGGCATCGAAAATCAGATGGGCTGGACATGTAATGCGATTTGGAGACAACCGCTGGACTAGAGCCATTACCGACTGGATCCCACGGGATGTCAAAAGATCACGTGGCCGCCCACCTACAAGATGGTCAGACTTCCTTGTCAAGACCCTGAAGGAACGGTTTGAGGCTCTTCATATTCCTGAATCAACCAGATGCCATTGGGCTACATTGGCACGTGATAGGGTCCAAAGGAAATGTTACTGGCGCCTGCTCGAGCAAATCGATGAATAACAGGATTCAAGTGATCAAGTGATACATACACACACACACACACACACATATATATATGTATATACACAGACACATATTTATTTTGCTTTTTGGTCACACCTGGCAATGCTCGAGGGTTACTCCTGGATCTGCACTTAGATATCACTCCTGGAAGTGCTTGGGGGACCATATGGGATGCTGGGGATCAAACCCAGGTCAGCCACGTTCAAGGTAAATGCCATATCCACTGTACTATAGCTCCAATCCCTTTATATTTATATATAACAGTATAAAGTGAATTTTATATTGTTTCTTGTGTTAGTATTGACATTTTGTGTTAATTTCCTTTAAGAAATGTTTTCATTTCTTCTCAGTTATTTAATTCCTTAGTATAACATTGTATTTTGATGCATTCCACTGTTATCTTTAATATTTGTTCATTCATTTTCTTGGCATATTTTTTGGCTACATCCAACTGTGTTCAGGGCTTACTCATGTCTGTGCACTCAGGGATCACTCCTAGTTGGTTCGCAGGACCATATGTGGTGCCAGAGAGTTAACTCAGATTGGCCATGTTCAAGGCAAGTGCTTTATCTGCTGTACTACCTCTTTGGCCCTTTCTTGACACTTCTTTTTAATAAGTTATCCAAAATTTAGAAAAAAAGAACTTTTTGTATTTCAAATCTTTTTTATGATGTAACTATTTAAAGTTATAACATTTTCTGTAAGCAATGTTTAAGATACATCCTACAAATTTTATGTTACATTTTCATTATCATTCAATGAAAAATGTAATATATACTATTATATTGTGACTTATACTATAAAAACATTTTATAGATGGCACATGCAAATCTGTAATACATACTATTATATTGTGACTTATATATTACATATTATCATTCAATGCTTAGGCTCGCTCTTCATTTTACGTCTATGCTCAATTCTCAGTTTCATAGAGTCTTTGCCTACATAAAATTATCCTTATTCCCTTTACTATGATCTGTTTTGCTTTACTATTATAAAATAATAATTGATACCATAAAGCATTTTATAGATGGCACATGCAAATCTGTAATATATACTATTATATTGTGTCTTATATATTTAATTACATATCATTGTTTATAATTTCATTATTTTTTCTACTAAACTTCTTTGTAGTTTAGTAGAGTACCAAGACAGGGACTATTTGTTCTTTACTTATATATCCTTCTTTAGAAGAGCTCCATAAATATTTGTTGAATGAAGAAACAAATACGTCATTTCAGATCCAGTAAAAATATTTCCTTGGCAAATGTCTTATCTTAGAGACTCCTCTAATTCTGCACTAAGTTCGCCTCATTTGCTCAAACTTTATCGCCAATTATGATAGTATCACTATAATCTGTGTCTGTTTCTCTCTCTGACCTTCCTGACTAAGGGTCAATGACTATGTCTTTATTCACAGTACCAAAACAGGGCCTGACACTAAAGAGATTAGTAAGTGCTTGATAACGAACAAATAAATTGTCAGCAATCACCCAGCCTTGTATGTCAATTATGAGATAACTTATCTGTTAGCTCAAAGGACTTCTGTACACTGGATGAATTGAACTAAGGAAAACAATAAGGTTTATAGTTAGTCTATTAATGAAAACAAGTCTGTCCTCTCGCTTTCCAGTTTAGAAAGCATTTTCCTGTACATGATTGCACAGGAGCTTCACAACGATTCCTGATAGGAAGGCATTCTTATTCCCCCTTCCAGCTGATAAAGCACAAACTCAGAAAGCAGAAGCCATAAACTCAAGATCTAGGCAATTTCTCGAATTCTTTAGTCTTTTCCCTGCACCATGGAAAGAGGAATGTATGTTACCTGGTGGCAGAGGGTTCCCATGTTCCTGAGCCAGTGGTGAGAGGGTTGATAGCTGCTGAGTTAGGGTGAAAAGATCTCATTGAGGTGAGAATGTCTCATGCGGGTCAGAGAGTCTCAACAAGCTATCCTGGGCACTGCTACTTTGATCCACATACTTACTCTTTTTAAAAATTTTGTTTTGTGCAATATGGACATTTCCTCCAAAGACTAGACATCGAGCTCCCATTTGACCCAGCCATACCACTCCTGGGAATATACCCTGGGAAGCCAAAAACACACAGTGGAAACACCATCTGCACTTTTATTTTCATAGCAGCACTATTCATAATAGCCAGAATCTGGAAACAACCAGAGTGCCCGAGAACTGATGACTGAATAAAGAAACTGATACATTTACACAATGGAATACTATGCAGCTGTTAGGAAAAATAAAGTTATGAAATTTTCCTATAAATGGATGGACATGGAGAGGATCATGTTGAGTGAAATTAGCCAGAAGGAAAAAAGACAGATATAGAATGACTGCATTTATTTGCATGACATAAATATATACACATAATATGTATATATAAGTAATATGTACATATCTTATATATAATACATATGGAATATATACATAATATGTATATATACATATTATGATACCAATATCCAAGGTCAGGGGAAACAATGATCAGGAGGTCTTGTCAAAGGTGAAAATTACACAAACATGTGGGAGTCAGAGGTTAGGTAAGACAGAGAAAGGAACAGAGTGCTAATAATTGTTGAAAGTGCTGATACCAACCTAAAACAGAGCATTAAATACAGGCAAAAAGATACACATGATAACCTCTAAATGTATGTATTGCAATCCACAATGTGTAGAGCAGGAATAGAGAGCGAGAGGAGAGAGAGAGAGAGAGAGAAAGAGATAAAGAACCTGCCATGGAGGCAGGTATGGGAAGGGGAGGGAATCAGAGACATTGGTGGTGGGAAACAGGCACTGGTGGAGGGATGGGTGCTAGAACACTGTATGGCCTTAACCCAAATACCCAAATATGAACATTTTTGTAATTGTGTATCTCACAGTGGTATAATAAAAATGGTGCCTTTCCTGGAACATGTCTAACCCCTGCCAGCTCTGCTGTGCTCTTCCTTTAGCTTGGAGAGCCTTCCACAGAATCCTTACTTGACCATGATCTGTCTCTACCCAAGCTGATGACTTTCCATGACACGTGGTCTGATCAGAATTGTCCTGTGTGGGGCTCAATAATAAAAAATACAATAAAAATTTTAATAACAAATAAAATAAAAAAAATAAACTGCCCTTCAAAATGCCAAACTTTTTTTTTGCTTTGTGGCTATTCCCAGCAGCACATAGGGGCTCAGATTTTACTCATGGCAGTGCTCAGGGGACCTTGGAGTTTCAGGGATCAACCTGGGCTTCCCTCATAAGGAGCATAACTCCAGTTCTTCCAGCCATTTCCTGGCCCAAGCTTAATTTTGGGAAGAGTTCTTGGACATTTTTTTTTTGCTTTTTTGGGTCATACCCGGCAATGCTCAGGGGTTTCTCCTGGCTCTGCACTCAGGAATTACTCCTAGTGGTGCTCGGGGACCATATGGGATGCCGGGGATCGAACCGGGCCCGTATGGGCCGGGCTAGGCAAGGCAAAGCGCCCTACCCGCTGGGCTATCGCTCCGGCCCCTGTTGGACATTTTTTGAGGGGCATCACACCTGGTGATGTTCCAGGGTGACTCCTGGCTTTGTTCTCAGGAGTTATTCCTGGTGGTGTCTGGGAGGGCTATACGGGGGCGGAACTGTGCATGCAGGGTAAATGTCCTCCCCTACTGTACCATTGCAAGCTGTTTACAGGAGTCATCCTGAACAGGATTGGCACAACACTAGATGAAGGACAACCATGCGAGCAAGCAGGCTTCCGGAAAGGATTCAGCACAATCGACCATATCCACACAGTAACCAAGCTCATCGAGGTTTGTAGGGAGTACAAGATGCCGCTCTGTCTCACGTTCATTGATTTACAGAAAGCCTTTGATTCTGTGGAGACTGAAGCAGTCATCCATGCCCTAGTCAAACAGGGTGTTCAAACTCAATACATCAAGATCCTTCGTGAGCTGTATTACGGATTCACCACCAGGATCTCACCATTCTACAAAGAAGTGGTCATTGATGTCAAAAGAGGGGTTCTACAGGGTGATACCATTTCACCAAAACTCTTCAGCGCCACCCTCGAGAACATCATGAGACAATTAGAATGGGAAGGAATGGGAGTGAAGATAGATGGTCGGCAACTACAACACCTCCGCTCGCTGATGACATCGTTCTAATAACGCCAAACATTAGCCAAGCGGCACAAATGCTGACTGACTTCGACCGAGAATGTGGAAAGATAGGTCTACAGCTGAATCTAAAGAAAACTATGTTTATGAAAAATGAACTAGTTCCAGAGGCCCCATTCACTCTCAATGGAACAAACATCTCTGAATGCAGTAGTTATGTGTACCTAGGTCGAGAAATCAACATGATGAACGACCTAAAACCTGAGCTGCTCAGGAGGAAGAGAGCGGCATGGAATGCCTTCAAAGGCATCGAAGAAATAGCTAAAAGGACAAAGAACCTCCGGCTGCAGGCACATCTCTTTGACTCCACTGCTCTCCCTGCATTAACATACGCCTCAGAGACCTGGGCCCTACGAAATCAGGATGAGAATGCTATTCCGGGTCTCCCAGAGAGGAATCGAAAGAGCTATGCTTGGAATATTATGCCTCACTCAAGTAGAGAGAAGGAATCCGGAGTTCTGACCTTTGTCGCTTTTCTAGAATCAGGGATGCTGTCTCGTTTGCCAAGGCATCGAAAATCAAATGGGCTTGACATGTAATGTAATTTGGAGACGACCGCTGGACTAGAGCCATTATCGACTGGATCCCACGGAATGTCAAAAGATCACGTGGCCGCCCACCTACAAGATGGTCAGATTTCCTTATCAAGACCCTGAAGGAACGGTTTGAGGCTCTTCATATTCCTGAATCAACCAGATGCCATTGAGCTACATTGGCACGTGATGGGTCCAATGGAAATGTTATTGGCGCCCGCTCGAGCAAATCGATGAATAACGGGATTCAAGTGATCAAGTGACTATACCATTACTCCCGCCCCAGAGCTCTTGGATTTTAAACCTGGTGTCTCGTTAATGATCTGGGTCGAGGGACTTTCCTTCTCTGAGCCTGAGTTTTCATATCTCGATAATGGGGCCTAAACTCTTACATCCTAGAGCTGTAAGAATGGCAAGAGAGAGAGTCATTCAAGAGATCTTGTAAGGACTTTGATAAAGCACTTCCTTTTCCACAGGTAACGCTTTTTTTTAAAAATTTTTTATTTTTACAATTACAAAGATATACAATTAAAAAGTTCATATTTGGGTTTTGGTCATACAGTGTTCCAGCACCCATCCTGCCACCAGTGCCCATCTCCCACCACCAACGTCCCCGGTTCCCTCCCCCTCCCCCCAGCCCTTCTCCATGGCAGGTTCTTTATTTCTTTCCATTTCTCTCTCTTTCTCTTTTCCTTTCCCTCCAGACTATGGATTACAGAACATACATTAAAGGGTTGTCATGTGTATCTTTTTGCCTCTATTTAATGCTCAGTTCTAGGTTGGCAGTAGTACCCTCGACAATTGTTAGCACACTGTTCCATTTTCTGTCTTACCTAGCCTCTGACTCCCACACGTTTGTGATAATTTCCACCTCTGACAAGACCCTCCTGATATATGTTTCACTTGACCTTGGATATTGGTATCATAATATGTACATATATATTTATGTTATGCAGATAAATGCAGTCATTCTGTATCTGTCTCTCTCCTTCTGGCTAATTTCGCTCAACATAATCTTCTTCCATCCATTTATAGGCCAAAAAACATATGAAAAAATGCTCATCATCACTAATCATCAGAGAGATGCAAATCAAAACAACAATGAGATACCACTTTACACCACAGAGACTAGCACATATTCAAAAGAGCAAGAACAACAAGTGCTGGCGTGGATGTGGGGAAAAGGGGACACTCATCCATTGTTGGTGGGAATGCCGGCTGGTACAGCCTTTCAGGAAAACAATATGGACCTTCCTCCAAAGACTAGAAATTGAACTCCCATTTGACCCAGCCATACCACTCCTGGGAATCTACTCTGGGAAACCAAAAATACGCCAGCGGAAACACCATCCCTACTTTTATGTTCATAGCAGCATTATTCACAATAGCCAGAATCTGGAAGCAACCAGAGTGTCCAAAAAATCGATGACTGGATAAAGAAGCTTTGGTACATCTACACAATGGAATACTATGCAGATGTTAGGGAAAAATGAAGTTCCACAGGTAGTTTTTAATGGGATCCCTAAAATGCCTCACTAATATTCTCCATGATGATTTACCTCTCTTTGGCATTGAAGAAAGGGGAGAGATAGGGCTGATGCAGCTGGGCAGAGCAGCCATGTCTATCTGGGAGTAAGTAAGAATGATCAGACAAAGAGATCAGGCCCCCTAGGGAATCTGGGAGACTACTGAATCCAAACCATAACATTTATTAAGCATCTAATAATAATATCAATCCAATAGCTATGGCTCTTGACTGATATTTATTGTATATTATTACTGTTACTGTTATGTTGGCTTTTGGGCTATGCCCCGAGGTTCTCAAGGCTTACTCCTGGCTATATGCTCAGGGATCAGTGCTAGCGATGCTCAGAGGACCGGCCAAATGAGGAGTCAGGGATTGAATCAGTGTGGGTCACAGGAAGGCAAGTACCCCAACCCCTGTACTGACTCTCCGTCCCTATCCCATTTGCTGTTTATTGTATGCATAGAACAGACCTGAGCCCAGATCCCTGGCTGAGTCCTGGAGTTCCCTCTCTCCAGACCGTGTCGGTTTCCTCTTCTCTAATCTCTGGGGGCTGACCCTGCTCCCAGTGCTCCATGTTTGGCTGAGATCCTGCTTCAGCTCAGATTTTCTCGCCACCCCCCCATCACAGCATTCGTACAGGTGGAATTGGTGTGCTAACTCCAGCGCATCTTTCCTGATGCTTAGAGCCCCCAGCCCATACTTGGTGCCTTTCCTGGAACATGTCTAACCCCTGCCCGCTCTGCCTGTGCTCTTCCTTTTGCTTGGAGACCCTTCCACAGAATCCTTACTTGACCGCGGTCTGTCTCTACCCAAGCTGATGACTTTCCATGACACGTGATCTGATCAGAATTGTCCTGTGTGGGGCTCAAGAGATAATACAGTGGGTAGGGCACTTGCTAATATGGTAGATGTCTTGGGTCTGATCCCCATCATCCCATATGGTCCCCGAGACCATCAGGAATGATTCCTGGGTGCAGAGCCAGGAGTAACCCCAGAGAATCTCTGGGTGTGGCCTAAAAAACCCTACCCCCTAATAAAACCCATCTGAAACAAACATACAAAAACTGTCCTATACGATACGGTATAAAAACTGCTCTATACGATAAGGTTGAAGTAGAATTGAACAAATAATTTAAAAAAAAATTTAATTTTTTTTTTTGCTTTTTGGGTCACAGCCGGTGATGCTCAGGGGTTGCTTGCTCTGCACTCAGGAATTACTTCTGGCGGTGCTCAGGGGACCATATGGGATGCCAGGGATCGAACCTGGGGCCGACATGGGCCGTGGTGCAGGGGCAAACGCCCTACCCGCTGGACTATCACTCCGCCCCCAAATTTTAATTTTTTAGGTAACTAAAAAATCTCCATACAAGATGGTAGTTTAAAAAAATATTGTTGGGCCGGAGCGATAGTCCTGCAGGTAGGGCATTTGCCTTGCATGCGCCGGTCCATGCCGCCCAGGTTCGATCCCCTGGCATCCCATATGGCCCCTGAGCACCGCCAGGAGTGATTCCTGAGTGCAGAGCCAGGAGAAACCCCTGAGCATTGCTGGGTGTGACTCAAAAAAACAAAAAAAAAAATATTGTTGATAGGAACCGGAGTGATGATACGGGGTAGGGCACTTGCCCTTTACACGCAACCAACCTGGGTTCAATCCCCAGCATCCCGTATGGGCCTTGGACACCGACAGGAGTAATTCCTGATTTACTCCTGAGAGGCAGGAGTAAATCCCTGAGCATCACTGGGTATGATCCAAAAATGCCCCCGAAAACATATTGTTGATAGGGCTCCCTCCCAGGGGATGCAGGGATCTTCCCAGGGTTACTTCTGATTCTTAGTGAGGCAGCAGGGGACCTGATGGCTTAGTACTTGGACCTGGTGGTGTTCAGGGGCCACCTGGGCTATGCACAGTGGTGCTGGGTTGGGGCATGCAGTGCTGGGGATCAGAGTCAGGTCTTGCACATGCTCTACCCCCTTGAGTCCTACCCCAGTCCAATATTTTTCATATAAGTATGTCTGTGCAATAGTTAAGGCGCACTTTGTTGCTTATCTAAAACTCAAGAATAATGACAGATGCCTCCTGCTCTGTCAAGACCAGTCTGTTAAGTGTGTAAGTGAGTGTCTCTCTGGAACCTTCCGGAAGACCAATGCACTTGATATGGCTTTGTCTGGGGCAGACCTTGGCTTCCTGGAAGCAGAACTGACTTGAAAGCACGACTAGTCCAGGGCCCCCTCCCTGACTACTGCTGCCTGGAGAACGAGAGGGAGGAGCCAAGTTCACCCAGCGGGTATGACAGCAGTGCCCCAGATTCCCAGCCCTGACTCCCTCCTGTGCCAGCAGCTCCGAGCGAGCTCCAGGCTGACGGGCAGCTCAGGTTCCCACTCCCCTGCCCCTGACCTGCCCTTGGCCAGCTTCAGAGGGGGTCTGATGTCGAAATGTGATCCTGCCATAAAATCTATACCAAACCCAGTCTTCTCACAGCCCACCCGCCCGCCTCAAAGGGGGCACCTAATCCCCATTTATGGGGCTGGAGCAGCTGGGCCCGGCATGAGTCTTTGAACGTGAGCTTGGGGTGCCCTGGGTCAGCCTGGCCTTGGCCAGAGGAACTTGAGAGTGAGGACATTTAGGGATCCTGACCAAGGTGAGAGATCAGCCTGATGCAGCCCCAGCCTGGCCCAGGAACACCAGTGAGGACAGCGAGAAGGGCTAGAAATGGAGGCTCTGGGGCACATGGTCCAAGTGTGTCTGGGGGCCAGAGCTGGATCTGAGCAGCAGAGAACAGAGGCTGAGATGTACAGCAGAGAGAGCAGTGGGGTTCTTCACTAAGGCCAGCAGGGCCCCTCAGTTGGAGGACGGACAGGTGTCCAGGCGACAGAAACAGCTGATTGGAGGATTGTGGGGAGATGAGAAGAGCTGGCTCAGAGCTGTCTCAGCAGGGGCATGGAGGCATCCAAACCAGCACCAGCTTCTCGGGCCGTCAGAAGGTGTGCTGAGGCCAACAAGGAACGTTCCAGATGGGGCAGGAAAGAGTTTGTGTGCTGGGTGGCCTGGCAAATTGGAGAAGAGAAGCTAAAAGGCAGGTGGGAGCTGGTGGATCCACCACTCCTGAGGCAGTGTGAGAAGGGAAGGCCTAGGAGGGAAGCCAGGAGGGGCCTTCTGGAGCTGGGCATGAGCAGGAATAAACAGTGACGGCAGGTCACAGGGGAGGGACAGAGCAGGAGGGGAAATGGGGGAGCCCGTGCAGAGCCCCTCTAGGGGGTACCCAGCCTCCCCCTCACCCCCTTCTGTGGCTCTGCTGTGCTGATTTGTCAAGGAATGGAGTGAGGCCCGTACCTGCTGCTGTGGACCATTCTGAAGATTTGGTTGTGCAGAGATTTTGGGGGTTGGAAGGGCAGAAGGGGTACAGTAACTGGAGAAGAGGGCTTGGAAGAGAGGCGATCTGTGAGCAAGGGCTCATGGGAAGGCCAAGCAGATGGAACCTTTCACAGCCGAGCTGTGCTTCAGCGCTGACACTCCGGAAACCGGCGCCCATGCCAGCCTCACGTTTCTGGGGTCCGAACCAGCGCTCCAGAACAGCCCACGTTCGGGGTCCGGAAACCGGCGCTCCATGACACAGCCTCACCTTTCTGGGATCACAGGCTCCACTGCTTCCCCTCCTTTTCCCACTTGTCAAAGCAGCAGGTCACAGCACCCCCAAATAGAATGTGTGAGAATGTGTGACCTAGTTTGAGAACCCTGGAGATCTAGAGCTTGGATAGTCCATAGGGTGACCCTCTAGGGGAGGCTCAGGCGGGAGAGGGGACCGATGGTGAGAGGTGAGAGGACCTGAGATTGGAGCAGTCACAGGTAATTGTGTAAAAGGTGTTTTATTTTTTCTTGTTTGGTTTTGGGCTATACCTGGTCCTTGCTCATGGCTTACTACCTGGCTCTGTGCTCAGGGAATCATTCCTGGCTGTGCTCAGGGACCATATATGGTGCTGGGAATAGAACCTGGGTTGGCCACATGCAAAGCAAGCCCCCTTCCCTGCTGTACTGTGGCTCCAGCCTGGGTGTGTGGGTTTTGTGGCTGGAAGTTGAGGGCTTTATTTTTGTCCTGGAGATTCCTACTCAGAGAGTGGGGAGCAGTTGGGGATTGGAGACTGGGGCCAGAGGGAGACTTGAGCAGCCTCTGTGGGGAGCAGGAGCAAGCACAGTGACAGCTGCTGGGGTTCAGAGGCCTGATGGAGGTGGACAGCCACAGTCTTCACATGATTCCTGTCATCCTGGGGTTCAGTGAAGCCTCAGCCAGTTGGAGCCTTCTGAGCTGGTGAACAGGTGAAATGACAGGGAACCCAGGGACTCTTTTCTGAATGCATGAGCAAACAGTCAGCAAAGGAGTTTGCCAATTCAACAGGCAAGCAGGACAAGAAAAAGGCCCAATTCTTGTGTTGGACCTTCGGATTTCCAGTGGTTTTTCTGAGAATAACATTCACCTAGTCATGTATTTATTGGTTTATTTTTTGGAACCACACCCAGGGATGCTCTGGGGTTACCTGGCTCTGAATTCAGGGTTCACTCCAATCAGTGTTCAAGGGACCATAGATGGTGGCCCCCAGTATTGGCCACCTGGAAGTCAAGTGCCTTAAACCCTGTATTATCTCTTTGATCTTATATGTTTGCTTCTAAAAATGGATAACCGAGGGGCTGGAGCCATAGCACAGCGGGTAGGGCATTTGCTTTTGCATGCGGCCATCCCGGGTTTGGTCCCTGGCACCCCATATGGTCCCAAAGTACTGCCAGGAGTAACACCTGTGCATTGCTGGGTGTGACTCAAAAGCACACACACACACACACACACACACACACAGGATAACTGAGGGGCCAAGGAGACGACTCAAAGATCCAGAATATGCCTTGTATGTGTCAGACCCAGTTCAGTACATGTCACTGGTCTCCCCCACACTGCAGTGTGTGGCTCTGGTGGTCCCTAGCACCACCAGGTCTAAGCATTACATTCGCATTTCCAGGTCCGAGCGCCCTTGAGTCTACCCAGCCCTGATCCTCGAGCACTGCTGGGGAGTACTTCCTCACCACATGAAGTGGTTAACGCAGGCCAGTGGGACATTTGGGGGCAACGGTTATTATCTGATGCCTCCCTTTGTGTGGTCTTTCAGCCTAGATGCGGGCATCCCTTACTCCCAGTTTAGAGAGGCAAAGTAACTAGCCCCAGGTCACACAGCTCTGAGGGCCAGGGCAGTTTCCCCAGTCCCACTGGGGTCTCCTTGTAGCCTGGGCTCCTGGAGGTTCTGCTGTGCTTTTCTTTCCTGGTTTCCATGTGGCCTCAAAAGGAATGGGTCTGCAGGTCTCTGTGGACCTGCTTCAGGCTGCCTGTCTGTGGGGCTGTTGGCCTCTGCGCGAGCAGGCATGTGACATGCCCAGCTCCCACGCACAGACCCGTAGCAGGAGTGCGGATGGGAGCTGAGCTCGGACAGGGCCATGCGCACTTGGGCATGAGTGCATGTACCCACACGTGCCCACCCTAGAGTGTAGATCCTTGTTCTGACTCACAACATGAGTGAGTGTGCGGATGCACATACACATGTAAGTGTGTGTAGATCTTAGCTGAAGGCTTACCCACCCCCAGCACACACCCAGGACAGACACATTTTAGTAAGTACATACTCGTGTGCACACAAACACCCTGCAAAGCCTCCCATTTAAAAATACTCATTCCTGGGCCTCTCTCCAGTCTCAGCCCCACATCCAGGACACTCAAGACTCAACGCTTTGGTTCTAATCGCCTGCCTCTCCCCATGGGCAGGCGAATGGGATGAATAGCCAGAGAGCTCTGTCTTCCTCTCTCCCTTGTGCATGGCCCAGCTCGCTGTCTCTCTGTCTCTGTCTGTCTCTCTGTCTCTGTCTTTGTCTGTCTGTCTGTCTGTCTGTCTCTCTCATAGGGGAGAGATCAGCATGGCATTCGGCATCCCGGCTGGGATTTCTAGTTCCCCTGCACCCCCAGACCTTCTAGAAGCTGACCCTCCCTCCTCAGCTGCCTCCCCCTGCCTGTACCCATCCACATCTCCTGGTTGTCAGCCTGGAAGTCCCTCCATGCTCGTCTCCGTTGCCAGCTACCCGTGCTGTGGGCTGACTTTTCATGATGTTCATGATGGGAACAATGACAATGCCTGGGAATAGGTTTGCAGGGTTGTCCTGGGGCCCGGGCTCTCCACTCTCAGGGTGCTCCGGGCAGACCAAGTTCTTCTTTCGCCAGGTGGGCAGCGCTATTCCTGGGCATGGAGGGTGGTGGGCGGAACCCTTCCAGGTCTGCAGGTGCTTTCTGTCACTCACCAGAATCCACAGGCATCGCCTCACCTTGCTGGTGGAGACCGGCAGGGGGACGTGGAATCTGCAGGGTTGGGCCCAGCCCACGCTGTTGACACAGTCACTTGCTTTAATGAGTAATTCTGAGCATCTGAGTGGGAGATGCCACCTCCTTGCGTATGCACAGATGCCGGGGACCACCGCGAGGGGCCTGGCCTCCCCGGCCTGCTCAGCCACAGGCCCAGCCAGATTCCTTTCAGGCAAGGGGAAACATTTAAACTCACTAACCTTTGAACTGCTCGGGACACTGTTTACCTTGGCTGCCTGAGTGGCAGTTTTACAGATATTAAATACCGTCCTGAGGGTGACCTGGGGCCTCCTTAAATCCCCACCTCAGGCCTGCAGGCTGGTCTGGGCATGAGGGGCCCGATTTGCGTGTTCCCTCAGAGGGCAGAGGGGTGTCGAGCCTCGGCTCGGGGCGGGGGCCTAGGGGACTCTGGACCCTCTCAACCCATGACTTTCTGTATCTTTGCTGGGTACACGCTCTAGGTCTCTCCCTTCTCATCCATCCCCCAGCTGCTTCGTGCCCTAATTTGATTTTCTGGGAGTTGGATGCAGTGGTTTGGAGGAGGTGGCGTGGGCGGCTGCAGGGGGCCCGGTGCTCACACGTGTCTTCATCCAGAAAGGAGATGTCTCTAGTGTAGACGCCTTCCGGGCAGGACCTGAGCTGCTGGCTGCCGTCCGGTGAACGGGAGAGTCTGCTCCCCAAGAGCCCTCTGGGCCAGAGGAGGCTCTGCCTGGGCCCTGGCTGCAGCCGGCAGGGCCGAGGGCGCCCTGCTGAGGAGTGAGCCATGTTGATTTTACGGAGAATGCGGCCCTGCACATTTCACTGCTGATTTATTGGTTTTTAACTAGATCCTTATGTGGGGCTCAAAAAGCCATCTTGCACTTCATGAGACTCCTACTGAGTGCCGCCTAAAAGGACACGCAGGGACTCCCCTGCCTGCAACACCCTCTCCCTCTCCACCAGCCTCACTGCACCAAGAGGGTGAGGGTGAAGGTGTGAGCCTGGAGCCTTCTTAGCTGGAGCCTCAGCTCTGTGCTCCCAGCCTCTGACCACCTGTGGGATGCATGCGATGGGGGTGTGAATGTGTTTGTGTGTGTGTAAGAATAGGCGACTTGAGAGGGGGTGGGGGCAGGGGAAACAGCCTGAAACAGGCTCCCCTTGGCCCCCTGCAGGCCTCACAGAGAGCACTTGGACATTTGAATAAACTCTGGAGTCAGCCCTGCCCACATCCTGGGTGCTGGCTTGGGGCGTGCTTCAGGAAAAGTTCAGTGCGTCTCTGGCCCCCAGATTCAATGCCCCTGGAGAGGGTAAACTGCTTCCCTGGGATGTGGGAGCAGAGCCCAGCACACACAGCGCCTAACTGATCAACTCCTCACATGTTCCCTGGACCCCAACCCCGCCAGCATGCACGGTGGGTGGCTCCTGGCTCGCTGCTTCCACACAGTCCTTCAGGAACCACGCAGAAAATCACCCTCCACAACCTGCCACCAACGGACGGCACAAAGCACAAAACACGGGATGGCAAAAGCGCTCTCTTTGTTTGGTTTCGTTTCCTATTGGGG
Organism: Cryptotis parvus; assembly: GCA_021461705.1. Lineage (NCBI taxonomy): Eukaryota > Metazoa > Chordata > Mammalia > Eulipotyphla > Soricidae > Cryptotis > Cryptotis parvus. The sequence goes on from JAJIBD010008171.1 coordinate 39,427, forward strand.
CCACAGCTGGTGGTGCTCAGAGCTTACTCCTGACTGTGCTCAGGGATCACTCCGGGCAGGACTTGGAGCACCATTTGTGGTGCTGGGGATCAAAACCAGGCCAGCTGCATGCAGGGCCAGCGCCCCAACCCTTGTGCTATTGCTCCAGCCCACATCAAACCTGTTAGCTCATAAATTCTAAATCAAAGTTCTGTGAGAAGACCCAGAATAAGAGGAAGAAGCAAAAGCATATGGATGAAGGGAATTTTATCAGAAACCAATGATTTTTAAAAAAAATATATCACCATGAGATGGACAATTACAAAGATGTTCATGATTGGGTTTCAGTCACACAATGTTGCAGCACCCATCCCTCCACCAGAGCACATTTCCCACCACCAGTATCCCCAGATTACCTCCTTGCCACCCCGCCTGCCTCTTTGGCAAGCATTTTATTTTCTTTTTTGGGGGGTCACACCCGGCAATGCTCAGGGGTTACTCCTGGCTCTGCACTCAGGAATTACTCCTGGCGGTGCTCAGGGGACCATATGGGATGCCAGGGATCGAACCCCCGGGCCGGCATGAGCCAGCCGCCTGCAAGGCAAACACCCTACCCGCTGGACTATCGCTCTGGCCCCTGGCAAGCATTTTTATTCTCTCTCTCTCTCTCTCTCTCTCTCTCTCTCTCTCTCTCTCTCTCTCTCCCCTCTCCCTCTCCCCTCTCTTCTGTGCCAATGATTTGAACCCAGGCCACACCTCCTACAGCGGAATACTGCCTCCAGCATCATTCAACCTAGAGGCTTTGCAGGTAAGGTGGGGCCCAGGTAGCAGTGTATGTGATGCAATGAGAGTAGGGGAGGCTCAGGCAGGAGGACCCCCGCCCACCTGCATCAGAGATTCCACTGACCAACCCTAGAGGAGCAACCAGAGAGCAGGGTGGGCACTGCGAAGGCAGGTCTGATTGAGACCCCTAGAACTCAAGAGCCAAAGGACTCGGGCCGCATCTGCAGAATCCATCAGGCTGCTTGATGGGTCGCCGTTAAACAAAGATGGGATAAGGTTACATGTGTTTTCCGTGGGAGTCGGCTCCAATTTCAGCCTGATGATTTAGTCAGGTGTAAGCATGAAGTTTCCAATTTAGAGAAATAAATCTCCAGTGATTTTATTATCCCCTGTTTTACCCCTGACACCCAGCTTCACCCCGGCCCCCTGTCAGAGCCCTCGTGATGTGTTTATATAGGGCGCGCTGTAATTGATTGGCGTGCAATAGAACATGACACAGAAAATGTGGCCTTCCCTGCCAGGCCCGGCTCCGGGAGCTTCCATATTTCATCATCCCCGGGCCCCGTCCTCAGGCTCCCACTCACTGTGGCCACAAATTCCTGGGATTCTGGGTTGTCTGAGAACAGGAGCATGGGGTCAAGGTGTCCAGACAAGTACCACCCCAAGGTGGGCTCTGAGGCTGTTTGGACCTGGAGGACACTTGAGGCCTGTCATGCCTTGGAGTGGCTGGACCTCTGGGCTCCTGCCTTCTTTGGGAGGTTCCCAAATGATCCAGACTCGGCTCTACAGTGTGTTGATTGTGAGGTTCTATGCTTCTACAATGGCCAGTTTCCAATAATCTGTTATTTTAGTCAGTGGTCTGAGATTTATGAATCTGTAGTAATAGTGCAGGCAATACAATAGCATACAAGGTGATATTTTCTATAATTATGAACACAAATGTACATGTTGGGTATTGACATCAGTCAATACAATTTTCATTTATTGAGGCCTTTCCTTGTGTCCAGCACTGCATCAGACAGACATCTTTCCCGAAATCCCTGTAGGAAGGCACTGTCATTTCTGTTTTCTGTGACACCACTGAAGATCAGAGAGTGACCCATTATTCAGGGATTTATGGTTGTTTTCTCTCTCTCTCTCTCTCTCTCTCTCTCTGCCCTCTGGCCACCCGCCCCCTAGATTCTGGGATGTTAGCATCTGTGCCTGTAAGGCAGTCTAAGACCTGGGATAAGAAGCAGTCTCAGTCTTGCTGCTGTTGTTAGGAGTGTGTCTAGTAAGTGTTCACACTCAACCCAGTTGTCAGGGTCTCTGCTGGAGCCCTGGGAGAGATCTAAGGAGAGGGAATCCCTTTTCTAGAGGAAGCCTGAAAGTAAAGAATGAGGGCCCAGCATTGACCAAATCAGGATGAGGGATGGTTCGCTTCTGATATTGGCGCCTTAAACAGGGTGTGAATTCTTGCCAGCCCTGTTCTCCTTATGGGAAATGCCTCTTTTTCTATTTATACATATCTCTAGTGACAGGAAACATCTACCTTGTATTTTCCTAAAACCCATGTTCCTTGAACTTTGACTAAAGGATCCCAACTCTTTCCCTAGAGCTACTTCCATAACTCTGGAGATGTTGAAACACAATCAAATCTGTCTTCTTATGAGCCCACTCATTTATCCATCTGACATGCCTCCTATCCTATCTCCTTTTACCCAGTCTCCACCCATCCATCCATCCTCCCCCATTACCCAACAATAAAATGCCCACCACCATCCATCTATGAGCTCACTATCCCAATCTTCATCTATTGTCTACACATCAACTCATCCTCCTTTTATTATCTTTCCATATCACCACCCATCTACCCATCCATCCATCCCATCGTCCAGCTATCCATCATCAACCCATCCATTTATTCACTATTCACTCATTCATTAATTCATCGGAACAACCACTCATGGTATTTGCCAGGTAATTCTGGAGAGGGAAACAAGTAGGTCCTCAACAAGCTTGGGAAAAGATCAGATTCACAGAGCTAACTCATTCCAAAACAACAATCTAGGGATTATCATAGCGACTTCTAAATAAGTGTTGGGTGAGGAATTCACACTGTCCAGGACCCAGAGGAGAGAGGAGTCAATTTGGGCTGGCCTCAGGGTCACTTTCCTGCGTGTTGATGCTTCACTTTCCATACGGGTATCTCAGATTCAACCTCCTTCTCGACCAACATTAATGTTTTTTCCCCTGTGCTTTGTCTTGACTCCATTTATTATTTGGTCCAACAAATGATTTCTGAGTAATGTTATCTATGGAATGCTTTGGTGATGAATAATAGATCCTTGTCCCTGTTCAGTGTAGGAGACAGATGACAATGGGGTAAATAAATAAATGCATAACATAGTTTCTAATACTGACAAATACCATTAAAAAAGAGCAAAAAATTTTTTTTAGCTATAAGGGCTTTGGGAAGGCTTCTCTAAGGGAGCACATTTGCTCAAGGATGCAGTTCCTGGGAATTATGAGGGTTGGGCTAGGACTCTTGGCTTCCTATTCCACTGGAGAAAGAAGAGACTGTCAAGGAGACAGGGATGATGAGAGGTTTGGGCCCTTCGAAAAGCTTCCCAGGAAATCTACTCTTGGTGTTCACAAAGTGCTGTCGACTAGTTCTCCTACCAGACAAGACCTCATCCCATTTTGAAAGGGGAAGCAGATGGGGACAGGTGTGACTAGTTCCTATACTGGAGAGAGTCAGGGATCCAGGATTCACACAGCACGTGGTGTGGAACCTGCCTCCCGATACACACTTGCTCCCAAATGCTATATGGGGTGCCCCATCTTGCTACTCTTCTGGCGTGAAGACATGGTGATACAGTTCCCAGAGACTCTTGGCTTCTCTTCTTAATCTCTCAGGTCTGGGGGTTAAAACAATAATTTTCAGAAGCCCGAGCGGCCAGGTCAGGATTGGGCTCAGGAGAGGTGGAAGGATAAGTGTCTTTCTTAGGGGACAGAGGACAAGATGCTTAATGGAACATGAAAACAAGAACTGAGTGGAGGAAGGGGTGGGGGTGGGGGACACAGGCACCTGGTTTCTGACCCGAGGCTCTGGTTTGCTGGGGGCAGCTTGTAAAGTCCCTTCCCTCTTGAGACCTTCAAGTTATTTCAGTTGTTTAAAGCAAACAAATCTCATGAATTCTAGTTAGATCATGCCTGGTGTGTGTGCCTATAGAATTGGCTGGAATGCCAGCAGAGACAAGATCTCATGTGCATTGAAATATTCCCCACCAAAAAAGTAAAAGGCTCGGCCAGCGCCTGGTCGTGTCCTACATAGGTCCTAGGGCGTGCTCGGCCTATGCAGGCAGACTCATGGAGTCGGAGCAAGGATTGAGGGAGCAAGGCTGCTCAGGCGCCGGCGGCTCTGCTGCCGCGGTTTAATCTTAGACTCAATGTATTTTAGCACCAGGTCCTTTCAGAATCTTTCTCACTTGTACACTTCAATGATCATTCTACTTGCATCAAACTGGAGAGGTTATGGGGAATAGGAATTATGATGTCACACTAGAACTCACTATTAAATAATCAGATAGCGACATCATACATTATTAGTATCCATAGGAAAAGCCATAAAGTGTAATAGAAGAGAGATTGGGAAATACAGGGACACAGACAAAGAGATAGATAAGTAAAATGCGCCTGCAATGGGGGCAGGCAAGGTTTGGGTGGGTATGTTTGGGAATTGGGTGGTGGGAATCAGCACTGGTGGAGGGATGGATTCTGGAACACTATTGTAGAGACCCAATTATGAACATCCTTGTAATTCTATATCTCACATGGTATAATAAGGATTGGGGAAGATAAAGGAGAGACGGAGAGAGACAGAGAGAAAGGGAGCGAAGGAAGAAATGCTTGCTCTGGAGCTGGGAGAGGGGGAATTGGGGACATTGGTGGTGGGAATGGGGCACTGGTGAAGGGATGGGTGCTGGAACAATATATGACTGAGACCCAATTATGAACATCTTTGTAATGTTGTTCTCATGGTGGTATAATAAAAAAATAAAAAAAAAAAAAAACACTCTGAAGAAAAATAAAAAAAAAAGAATTATTCCTCTCGGGGTAGCCACACACAGATCTACACTAGGGCCCAGTGGGCTCAGGTCTCAGGAAATTAACCCTACCTGCAATGGTGTGTATCCCAAGTTGGTCCCAGTTCAACTACTGACCCCGGTGTGATCACTACTCACCAGGAGCCCAGCCTGCTCTCAAGACTTCCTTCACTAAAGAGAACGTCATGGGGATCCTGGCTCTTGCCCACTCTGCTCATATGTTTTTCTTCTGTGGTATAACAAATAACCACCAACACAGAGGCTCAGAGCAACACTTATTCAGTTGCTCACAACTCTGACAGTCTAGAACACGGGTTTTCTGCTCAGGGTTTCAACACACTGAAATCCAGACAAGTGGGGGGGGCTGTGGTTGTACCTGAGAGCTGGGTGCCCCTTCCTGCATCTGCTGGCAGCATTCCATTCTTTGTGACTGGAGGGGTAAGTTCATCTTTTCTCCTTTTTGTGAAGGCTGTCTGCCAAGGGTCCCTCTCAATTACTGGAGCTGCCTTCAGCTAGATGAGCGAGTGGCAGGGCTCTTCACTCGGTATGGCTCTGCATTCTTCAAAGACCACAGGAGCCTCTCTCCAGACTTCTTTGATGGAGAGAGACATAGTATTACAGAAGCTAAGCGTCATCATTGCCATGGCATGTAACCTGATCAAGGAAGTGCCTTTCAGACCCCAGGAAAGGGGTTGGAGATCGTCTTAGAATTCTGTCCATCACATCTTGTCCTGACTTTAAGAAGTTCTGACAACTTTTATATTCTTTTTGTGAGTTCTGAGTTGTGCTTAAGAATTATGGCCACCTCTATAGAGAATCCATATGGAGAACCACCTGGTAAGGGAGAAAACCAGAAACTACATGGGGCAAAAGGGCCCCTGAAGAGCCAGCTGTATCCGGCCTTCCAAGAGCCCCTATCAAAGTGCCAGAGATGCAAGTGAGGAGTCTTACGTGTGCAGCCCCCACTGACATCCTCGGAGGCAGAAGAACCACCCAGCTGAGCCCTGTCAAACCAGCTAGTGAGCAGAAAATGATCCCAGAGCTTTTCACTGATTCCAGCTGCCAAACAGTTCTTACTGTGAGAGAAAGCATGCTTCTTCCCGTTATATTGCTGGGTCATGGGAAATCTGTCTCATGTTGGAGCGTGTGTGTGTGTGTGTGTGTGTGTGTGTGTGTGTGTACGCAGGCATGTGCATGTGTGCACACGTGTGTGGTGCTATTATTGAAGAGTCTATTTTGTCTAAAGGACTGTGCCCTCCTAATTATCTAGAGAGATGGCAGGGCTGACTGGGGAATGTCCATTTCTGTGATGGCCAGGGACCTGGACTCCAGCACCAGTGTGATCTCACAATGGCTGTCCATTTTGTGGTGCTGCCAGGCTTTACACCTTTTACCATTCTCACTGCATGTGAGCACCCAGGAAGGAGCGACTATAACACCCAGTTTCACTGAGGAGGAAATGGAGGTCCAGAGATACTCAGTAATTCACACAACCCAAAAGGCATCTGTCTCCTCTCGGAATGCCATGATTCTGATTCTGAGAGTCTTGAATTTCACGGGGATAGGAAGTCTGATTCTGTGATTTTTTTTCAGATCCTGGAAGTCTAAGATTCTGTTATCTTGAAGCGCTTAGAATTGTGAGTTTCCTGGTTAGAATAGCATAGGCTTGCCTTCTGTGGGGCGGGGGCCAGGGAAAGGGAGAGGAAGAACCAGCTGGAACCCTCAGCCCTCTGCACTGGCAATTAAAGACTCACTGCCCCTTTAGGCACTTACTTCATTGCTCTGAAATCGGAGACCTTGGAACTGGGAGCCCTTGGTGGTAGGGGAGCAGGAGGGAGACCTCCTTGCCCAGTAATGCCTGCAGCATCCAAGGAGAGGGGCCAGAATAAGCAGGGAGAGCAGGACTTGGAGTTCCCGGAGAGTGGTCACATTCCTGCGTCCCGCAGACCCATGTAAACCCACAGCGCCCTCCGGCGCTGCTTACGCGGAGGACTGGGGGGGGACTAATGTTTCCATAGGGCTGGCCCCTGGGGGGTGATGTTTGAGTTGGAGCAGGGGCCACATGACGGGTGGCTCTAGAATAGCTGTACACCCCAGGACTGTGGGGAAGCTATTCAGGCCCGAAGCAGGGCTGGCTGAGCTCTGCAGGCCAGATAAGGAGCTAGGTCAGGGCTGACATGTGGAAGCATTTAGGAGACCAGGAGACTGGGCACTGTAGACTGTAATGTCCTGGGGGTGCTGGTGGGGGGCCCAGGTTTTCTGACTTCAATGACCTCTGTCTCAGATAGTGAGGGGAAGAGGGTGGCGGCCACGGAGCATTTAGCGGACTGTGCAATAAAGCTTAAGAAATCCTTTAGGGCCTTGACTCAGGCTACGATTACTTCTTGTGATGTCCTAACACCGCTTCTTTGCCTATTGAAGCGTTTATCTTTCAAGGCACAGTTCCAGTTCTGCCCTCTCCAGGATGTCCTTCATCCTCCGTCTCTCGTGGTCTTCCCCGCTCTCTAAGTGCTGAGAGCGCTTTTACTTAGTCTTTCTTTCACTGTGTGTTTTCCTTCCAGGTAAGAACGATTGCTTTAAGAAAAAAAAAAGAGGTTGCATTTAACACATCCAAAACTCATTTTTTATTTATTTGATACTTTGGGCCATACCTGCAGTGCTCAGGGGCTATTCCTGACACTGTCCGCTCAGGGGTTTGACCCCAGTATGCTTGACAACCACATGTAGAGCATCTTTCTACCTCTTGTACTGTCTCCAGCCCCAACAGCTGCCTTTTTGTTTTGTCCAGACAGTTGACACACATTCTCTTCCTTTTTAAAAGTATCCCTCTTTTACAGATGAGAAAACTGAGGAACAGAAGAGTTCAGCAGTTTATCCCTAACTGTACAGCTAGAGAGCAACAAAGCCAATTTACAATTTCAGTCTGGTACCAAAGTATACACATCTGTTTTATTTTTTAATGTAATTAAATCACCATGGATTATAAAGTTACAAAGATGTTCATGATTGAGGTCTGGTGTACAATGTTCCAACATCAACTCCTTCACTAGTGCTTGCTCCCTTCCGCCAGTGTCCCAGTTTCCTCTGGGCACAGCCTGTCTCTGTGGCACGCAGTTTCCCCTCCACCACTGCGCTCCCTCCCTAACTTACCCCTCCCACTTTCACCCCAGTGGTAAGCTTCCGCAGAAGACCAGTTCCCCGCCTCTTCATTTCTATTGTCTTTGGGCATTTGACATTCCCCTATGAAGTTTCTTTATATTCTACCCCCCCACCCCTGCTGATTTAACTCAACATGATACCCTCTAGATCCATCCACATAGCAACAAATTGCATGACTTCACGTTTTCTTCTTTTCCGTCAAATCGTGTTCCATTGTGTCTGTAACAGTTTCTTTATCCAGTCATCTGTCCATGGGCATTTGGGTTATTTCCAGGTTTGGGCTATTGTGAATAGTGCTGCAGTGAACATAGGAATGCAGTTGTCTTTCCTGCGCCTGCTTTTGAGCCCTCGGGGTATATTCCCAGAAGTGGAATTGGTGGGTTGTATGGAATCTCAAACCCTATTTCCTTGATGAATGTCTATATTGTCTTCCCAAAAGGCTGGATCAGTTAACGTTTGGACCAACAGTGAAAGTCCTCGTGCCTCCACCACATCCTTGCCAACATAGATTGTTCTTTGTGATGAGTGCCAGTCTCTGGGGTATAGCTCTGAGGTGATATCTCCTTGTTGTTATTTGCTTTTCCCGACTGTTAGTGACATAGTTATATATAACTATACATATATATATAGAAAACTATCACTAACTATATATATTACATGTATATAAATACATGTTCGTGTATTTATATATAATACTTGAACATGGCTGTCAACATTGATTCATTTGAATGCCTAACAAACCGAATAGGAAGATTACACTTGAGGAGATGTGGCCCACTGCCAGCAATTTCTATCTTCATTGTCTATGCACTAACATCCACATACAAAGAAGATGAAATTGAGAAATTCTACATGGAATTGGAGGAGTTCTATAAAAAGATCACACCTTCTACAAGATCATAGTCGGTGATTTTAATTCCAAGATAGGACCGAGAAGATCGGCTGAAGAACTCCACATCGGGACCCATGGCCTAGAATGGAACGAACAGGGTGAGAGACTATCTGAGTTCATCATGTTCACCAAGACTATTCATGGGAACTCACAGTTTCAGAAGGCTGAAGCGAAACGTTGGACATGGGAATCTCCTGGCGGACAGTTCCACAATGAAATTGACCACATCATCTACAATCGACGGTTTTGTCTGACTGATGTTGCTGTCGTCCCCAAATTCCAAACAGGATCGGACCACCGTCTCCTTCGTGCAAAATTCTACTTCCCGCAATGGGGAGAAAAGGCTGCAAAGTTTAAGAAGAGAACTCCCAGAACGACCACCAACTGGGAACTCTTTGGCACCATTGCAGCAACATGGGAAGATACCATCATTGATGACATCGATGAAGAATGCAACCGACTGGTTCAGCACCTCCATGATTGTGCGAAGAATGCTGAGAGAGAGAAAGACACAAAAGGACGCTTGTCTTCAGAAACTCTTGAGCTCATTCGCCAACGTGGCAAGGCGCGAGCCTCAGGAGACCAAATGCTAACGTCCAAGCTTGCTAAACAGTGCAGAGAAGCGATAAAAGCAGACCTCAAAGACAGAAGAGCAGAAATACTGGAAGACGCAGCAGAAGCCGGGAAAAGTATTCGCACTGCCCGCCTGTCCTTCGCCAACTATAAGACCAAGATGACTGCCCTCCGACGCCCTGATGGATCTATCACATCTTCCAGAAAGGCAATGGAGAAGATTATCCAGGACTTCTACTCAAATCTCTTTGATAGCCACATCCACCTGCCCACATACCAAATTCCACAGGATGGATATGTCATTTCCAACATTCTCCCTTCTGAAATCCGACATGCCATCTCGTCGGTAAAGAAGGGAACAGCACCAGGCCCAGACAAAGTCAGACCCGAACACCTGAAGAATCTGCCGTCGGTACTCATCAATACACTAGCTCGGCTCTTCACACGCTACCTGTCCGAATGCAAGGTGCCCTCCCAATGGAAAACCAGCAGGACAGTTCTACTGTTCAAGAAGGGAGACATTCACGACATCGGCAACTATCGCCCCATCTGCCTGTTGTCTGTCATCTACAAGCTGTTTACACGAGTCATCCTGAACAGGATTAGCAGAACACTAGATGAAGGACAACCATGCGAGCAAGCAGGTTTCCGGAAAGGATTCAGCACAATCGACCATATCCACACAGTAACCAAGCTCATTGAGGTTTGTAGGGAGTACAAGATGCCACTCTGTCTCACGTTCATTGATTTACAGAAAGCCTTTGATTCTGTGGAGACTTAAGCAGTCATCGAAGCCCTAGTCAAACAGGGTGTTCAAACCCAATACATCAAGATCCTTCATGAGCTGTATTATGGATTCACCACCAGGATCTCATCATTCTACAAAGAAGTGATCATTGATGTCAAAAGAGGGGTTCGACAGGGTGATACCATCTCACCAAAACTCTTCAGTGCCACCCTCGAGAACATCATGAGACAATTAGAATGAGAAGGAATGGGAGTGAAGATAGATGGTCGGCAACTACACCACCTCCGCTTCGCTGATGACATCGTTCTAATAACACCAAACATTAGCCAAGCGGCACAAATGCTGGCTGACTTTAACCGAGAATGTGGAAAAGTAGGTCTACAGCTGAATCTGAAGAAAACTATGTTCATGAGAAATGAACTAGTTCCTGAGGCCCCATTCACTCTCAATGGAGCAAACATCTCTGAATGCAGCAGTTATGTGTACCTAGGTCGAGAAATCAACATGATGAACGACCTAAAACCTGAGCTGCGCAGGAGGAAGAGAGCGGCATGGAATGCCTTCAAAGGCATCGAAGAAATAGCTAAAAGCACAAAGAACCTCCGGCTCCGGGCTCATCTCTTTGACTCCACCATTCTCCCTGCATTAACATACGCCTCAGAGACCTGGGCCCTACGAAAGCAGGATGAGAATGCTATTTGGGTCTCCCAGAGAGGCATCGAAAGAGCTATGCTTGGAATATCACGCCTCACTCAAGTGAGTGAAGGAATCCGGAGTTCTGACCTCCGTCGCTATTCCAGAATCAGGGACGCTGTCTCGTTTGCCAAGGCATCGAAAATCAGATGGGCTGGACATGTAATGCAATTTGGAGACAACCGCTGGAGTAGAGCCGTTACCGACTGGATCCCACGGGATGTCAAAAGATCACGTGGCCGCCCACCTACAAGATGGTCAGACTTCCTTGTTAAGACCCTGAAGGAACGGTTTGAGGCTCTTCATATTCCTGAATCAACCAGATGCCATTGGGCTACGTTGGCACGTGATAGGGTCCAATGGAAATGTTACTGGCGCCCGCTCGAGCAAATCGATGAATAACGGGATTCAAGTGATCAAGTGATATAAATACATCTATCCATCTATCTATCTATCTATCTATCTATCTATCTATCTATCTATCTATCTATCTATCTATCTATCTATCTATCTATCTATCTATCTATCTATCTATCTATCTATCTATCTATCTATCTATCTATCTATCTATCTATCTATCTATCTATCTATCTATCTATCTATCTATCTATCTATCTATCATCTACACACACACTCTGTTAGTCATAAGCCTTTGGCTATTTTTATTTTTCCAATAATGTTGGATGGTTTTTATTGTAGAGTCCTACCAGCGCTTTATATATCATAGATATTAGGCCCTTTATCAGATGAGTAGTAGGCAAACAAGTGTCCTAGTCTGTGGGCTCTCTTTGTATTCTGGTCATTGTTCCTTTGAGATTCTGAAGCTTCTTAATTTCATGTAGTCCCATTTGTTTATCTTTGTTTCTACTTACTTGGCCAATGGTACTTCATCTTTAAAGATGCCTCTAGGTCCAATGTAGTGAGTTCTTCCTTAAGTTTTTCTCTATGTACCTTATGGATTCAGGCTTTATATCAAGGTATTTAATTCACTTTGATTTGATTTTCTGTACATGCCATTAGAAAGAGGTCTGAGTTCATTTTTTTTCTTGCATATGACCAACCAGTTTTTCCAGCACCACTTGTTGAAGAGACTTTCCTTGCTCCACCTTATAATTTTTGATCCTTTATCAAACATTAACTGACCATATAGCTGAGGGTCCATCTCTGGATTTTCTATTCTGTTGCATTGATCTATGTGTATTCCAGTAACATGCTGTTTTAATTATTATCACTTTAAAGTAGAGTTTAAATTTGGGTAAGTGATGTCTCTCATCTTCTTTTCCCCTAGGCTTATTTTGGTTATTTGTGAGGGAGAGATGTAATTGTTACATATAACTTCAAGAGTGTTTTATATATTTCTTTTGAAAAATGTCATGGAGGGCCAGAGCGATGGTACACCATTTGCCTTGCATGTGGCCAACCCCAGTTCAATCCCGGCATCCCAAATGGTCCCTCTGAGCACAGTCAGAGTAATTCCTGAGTATTCCTGAGTACAGAGCCAGGAGTAACCCCTAAGCATCACCAGGTGTGACCCAAAAAAGCCAAAAAGAAAAGAAAAGAAAAATGTCATGGATATTCAATAGGAACCGTATTGAATTTGTATAATGCTTTGGGGAGCATTGACATTTTGAGAATACTAATTCTCCTAATTCATGAACAGGGGATGTGCTTCCAATTCCTCATGTCCTATTTAATTTTTCTCTTTTCCTTTTTTTTGATTTTTTGTGTCACACCTGGTGATGCTCAGGGGTTATTCCTGGCTCTTTGCTCAGGAATTACTCCTGGGGTGCTTGAGGGATCATATGGGATGCTGGGGATTGAACCCGGGTTGGCTGCGTGCAAGGCAAATGCCCTACCCACTGTACTATTGTTCTGACCCGTATTTAATTTCTTTAGGTAGTTTTTTTATAGCTTTCTCTGTAGAGGTCTTTCAACTTTTTTAAAACAAATTTTTTTATTATACCACCGTGAGACATACAATTACAAAGGTGTTCATAATTGTTTCTTGGTAATACAGTATTCCAGCACCCATCCCTCTACCAGTGCCCCATTTTCACCACCAATGTACCCCACCCCCTCCCGCCCACCCCCAGCTGCCTCGATAGCAGGTACCCCCTTTTCCTCTCTCTCTCTCTCTCTTTTTTTTTTGGGTCATGCCCGGCAATGGTCAGGTGTTTCTCCTGGCTCTGCACTCAGGAATTACTCCTGGCAGTGCTTGGGGACTATATGGGATGCCGAGGATCGAACCCGGGCCGGCAGAGGCGGCCAGCGTGCAAGCCTTACCGGCTGGACCATCACTCCGCCCCATGTTTCTCTCTCTCTCTCTCTCTCTCTCTCTCTCTCTCTGTCTCTGCATCTCTCCCTCTTCTTTTACACATTGCTCACCTTTTAAGTTAGCTTGATTCCTAGGTACTTAATTTTCTGAGGCACAATCGTGAATGGGATTTTAAAAAAATCTCTATTTCTTTCTATTTCATTATTTACATAGAGGAATGCTTAGACTTTTGAGTGTTAAATTTGTAGCCTGCCACTTTACTATATAAATATATTGTTTAGAGGAGCCTTTTTTAGAGTCTTTAGGATTTTCCAGATATAGTATCATGTCATCTGCAAATAGTGAAAGCTTAACTTCTTTCTTAATCCAATAATATGTTGAATAGAAGTGGTGAGAGTGAGCAACCTTATCTTGCACCTGTTTTATGGGGGGCTTTTAGTTTTTCCATTGAGTGTAATGTTTGCTGTGGGCTTGTGGTAAGTGGCTTTGACTATGTTGAGGAAAGTCCCTTAATTCCTATTTTATTGAAATTTTATTTTATCATGAATGGTATTAGATCTTGTCAAGTGATTTTTCTGCATCTATGATCTTATGATTTATATTTTTTATATTTCTATAGTATATTCTGTTGACTGACTTCCGTATGTTAAGCGATTTTTGTACCCCAGGATGAATCCCATGTGTATGAAATTTTTATAGGTTGTTGGCTTTGCTTTGTTAATTTTTTTGAGTATGTTTGCATTTAAGTTCATCAGGGATATTGGCTTATAATTCTCCTTTTTGTACTGTCTACTTTTATTATCTGAGTAATGTTTGCTTTATGGAAACTGTTTGGGAGTGTTTCTATTTCTTCTATTTCCTGAAAGAGCCTGAAAGGATTGGCAGTAGGTGTTCATTAAAGGGTTGAAAGAATTCACTACTGAATCTATTTGGGCTTGCATTTTATTTTCTGAGGAGATTTTTGATTACCATTTTGATTTCCTTGATAGTGATTGGTCTGTTCAGATAATCTTGGTTCATCTTGGTTCAGCCTTGGGAGGTTGTAGGAATACAAGAATTTATCCATTTCTTCTGAGTTCTCTTATTTTGTGTCATAAAAATTTTCAAAGCAATCTCTGATACTCCTTCAAATTTCCATGGTTTCTGTTGTAATTTTCCCCCTTTCATTCTGATTTGGTTAATTCAGGTTGTTTCTCTTTGTAAGTATTTATCATTTATCAATCTTGTTTATTTTTTCAATGAACCAGCTTTTGGTTTCTTTGAATTGATCTTTTGGATTGATTTTTGGGGATCCCAGCTCATTAATTTGTGCCATAGGTTTTATTATTTCCTTCCTCCTCCCTGATTTGGGCTCTGTCATTCATTTATTTTGAGGCTCTTTTTCATTTTATGTTTTCTGAAGGCATCTCATCTTGGAGCTCACTGACTTTGTCCTCAGTTACTGTCCCTTGCTCTGGAGGTCATCCAGTGACCTCTTTCATTTCTCTTAAAAAAACAAATGTTTTTTTGCCTGTTGAGTATTTATTTATTCATTTATTTTCAAATTGAGCCACCATGAGATACATGGTTACAAAGTTTTCCTGATTGGGTTTCAGTTATATAACGTTACAACACCTGTCCCTTCACCATTGTACATTTCCCACCACCAATGTCCATGTCCCCAGTTTCCCTCCCCGTCCCCCAACTCCCAGCATCTTCTCTGCCTAACTGCCTTATCTTCCCACTTGGGGCAAGCTTCCCACCATGGACCGTCCTCCTGGCTTTGTTTCTACTGTTCTCAGGTATTAGTCTCATACTATGTTTTATCATATTCCACAAAATGAGTGGAATCAGTCTATGTCCCTTTCATCTGACTCACTTCACTCAGCATTTCACTCTCCATGTCTATTCATTTATAAGCAAAACCATGTCTTAATTTTTCCTGGTGGTTGCGTAGTATTCCGTTGTGTAGGCTTAGAGGAAAATCCAGAGGCAGCAGAGGGCGAGGGAAGCCGTGGGAGCCCCAGAGAGGCCTGCTCAGCCCAAGGGGCACCCAGGGAGGCTGAATATTGGGAGTCTTGAGTCACAGCTGTGAAAGCACAGGGGTGCTCTTGTGGAGGGTGGAGAGACTCAGTCTTGGGCCCCTCCCCAGACTAGGCGACAGCAGCCCCAGTTCCTCTCTGGAGCTCTTTCTGCTTCTCCCCGAAGGCTGCTGCCCGCGTTGCATTGCCAATGGACCCTGTACACCCCTCACTGCTCGTCAAGGCCACCCAGAGGGACTGTAGGCCTCACACCGGCTGTAGCTAATCTTCCAGCCTCCTCTATGTGTCCATGTGTCTGTCCACCCTCCTGCCCTTCCAGCTAACCATCTCTATTCTTCCCTCATAGGCTCATCTAGTCCTCAAACACTCCCAAGCAAAGAGCGCATGCGTGGCTCAGAGGAAAGGGTTTTGTGTCGAGGCAGACACATGTATGACCACCTCGTTTCTGGAGTGAATTCAACCCAGTGGGTCTCAGCTTGAGCCACATTCCTCAGCGTCAGCCCCTTCTGCTGGGAGCCTTTTCTGTGCCCCTTGTACAGCAGAGATTTGGGTGGGGGCTTGAAGTTGGGGCTCTGCAGGGAGAGCTGGGCCAGGTGGAGCTCACAGTGTCCTGCACACAGGATGTGATGGATGAATGGGCTGAGGTGAGACGGGGCCTCTGCTTGGATGTACTGGGGGTGTTGATGGGGAGTGAAGGCCTGAATGAGAACTGACCTGACTCTCCTCTGAAGGCGCCAATGAGTCCCATTCCAAGCATTCTGCGCCTAGCACAGAGCCTGGCGAGCCCACCCTCCACCCCTTACTCTGATAAGTTCCCTTATCACAAGGTGTCCTGTGCAGCCAAGGTGCAAGGAGGCAGGGGTTGGATGCCTTTCTGGTTATCCCTGTACCTCTCAGTCCATGAAACGGTCAAGATCACGGCTGCAGCTCAAGAGTGTAAACACGATGGCCTTGAACACCCAGGAAGAATGGAAGAATGGTGTGGAGAGTGGTAGACTATTCCACAGCCAAATTATCCCTGGGCCTGGGAAGAAACCAGTTGAGGGACTGAGTGGGACGGCAGGGGTGGCGGGCCCACCTCCCCCATGGGCTGCAGCTGGAGAGGGAGGAGGCCAGGCTGGGGTAGCCCCCTATGGGGGTCCCCTGTGATCAATCACCCACACTCTTTACATGATTATTTCAAGCTCTTGGCTGAATGCCTGTCAGGCAGGGCCAGCTCAGCTCTTGTCAGGCTGGGTGGGGGAGGGGGGAGCGCGCATCCTCAGTGAGGGGGCTTTTCTCTGCTCTGAATAGACTTGCTGGCAAAATATTGTTCTTGGCCTGGCCGAGACCCTGTGCTGCACTCAGCGGCACCAGGCCTAAGACTTCCAGAGACTGCAGGGGGAGGAGCGTGGGTGTGAACACTCTAGTTTCTCATCTACCAGAATGTTCCTGCAGGGTGACAGGTGGACCACCGTGTTTTAGGAGATTTGGTTTTAGGGAACTGTAGCTCTGGGTCTGGGTTCCCTCTACGTGGTTCTGAGAAATTAGGCCAAGGTACAGGGAGGGGGTGTTGGGTGCCTTTCTGGTTATACTTTTTCTAGCACTGCCACTAGGTACGGTGTCTGGCACCATCCCCGCCTATACACTGCCCCAGGACCACACCACACAGTGCCTCAGGGAACTGGTGTTTAGGATGTGAAGGACTGAAGCTCGGGTCTCCTCAGCCATTCTCCTCCCTCACTGCCTTGACTTCAGATTCCTTTTCTCTCTTGGGAAGTTCTCAAGGGGCCATTCTTGGCTCTGTGCTCAGGGGTCACTCCTGGTGAGCGACACTCTGGGGAGCCACAAGTGGTGCAGAGGAGCCAGGAGTAGGACACGCTGGAGTGGGAGCCAGGGATGGTGTCGTTGGCTACAAAAGCACATTTTGTTCAGGAGTATGGGGGCACCCCAAGAGCACACACCCTCACGGAGCCCTTAGCTCAGTTACAGCTGGCATTGGCCACTGGCATTCAGTGAGAGCATGATGTGACGAGTCCAGCTGTCCTGCCTAAACTGGGGACCAGCTTCTGAGACCCCCTCCAAGGGACAAGAAGTCATAGGGGAGGATTTGGGTCCAGGAGAATGTAGAAAAGTTTTCAGTTGTGCTGAAATAGGATTAATAAGAAAATACAATTTAGTCCTTTAACCATGTTAAACCGTGAGATTAGGGACATTCACTGTTGGCCAACCACCACACCACCATCCCCAGAATTGTGGGCATTTACCCTGGACTCCTCTCCGCAGCTCTGGACATGCTGTTCTGCTCTCTGCTGGGGGCATTTGCCTCTTCTAGGGTTTTTTTTTTTTTGGGGGTCTGAGTGTACAAAGTGGTGGGGAGGATTGTGGACAAACGTAAAGGAGGGAACAAAGGCCAGGGGCTGCTGATGTGGAGAAGCTGTGAACCTGAGGTAGAGCCTGCCTGCAGCATGGGTGTGGGGGCCTTGGAGGGATTTGCTCTCAGAAGCACGAAAGCCCCAGAGCTGATTAATGACTCTCAAGCCCAGACATCACCAGATGAAAGCTCTTGTAGCCATTTGTATATTGTTTGTGAATGACAATGGGAAGGTGTAATGAATTTCCATTTCCTCTCCCTGCTCCCTAAACCTCCCACTTAAGGATTTGCTAGAAAATTTGTTTTGCTTTGAGGCAGCTAATTTGCATGCAACCTTCTGGCACTTCTGCCTGTGTGAGAGTCTTTCTCCTAAGGCCTTACAGGCCCAGATGCCACCTTCCCTTCTGCCCAGACATTGGGACATGGGGAAAGAAGCAGCTGCCAGTGGCCTGAGGTCAACTCTCCTGGCAGAGATGAGGAGGCATTTCTTACTTTTGTGTCTGTGTGTGTATGTGCACTGCCAGGGATCTAACTCAAGGCCTCACACATACAAGGCAAGTGCTCTACTACCGAGCTACACCCCCAGCCCCCAAAGAAGTATTTTCTTTTCCTTTTTGGGTAGTAGGAGATACTGGCCACACCCCATGGTGCTCAGGGCTTATTCCTGGCTCTGTGCTCAGGGATCACTCCTGGTGCTCAGGGGATCATATAGGGTGCTATGGATCCAACCAAAGTAGGCCATATATAAGGCAAGTACCATAACATCTGTACTAGCTCTCTGGTTCCTAAGAAGGTTTTTTTTTTTTTTTTTAAATTTTTTTATTATACCACCGTGAGACATACAGTTACAAAGGTGTTCATAATTGGTTCTTGGTAATACAGTATTCCAGCACCCATCCCTCCACCAGTGCCCCATTTCCACCACCAATGTACCCCACCCCCTCCCACCCACCCCCAGGCTGCCTCAATAGCAGGTAGCCCTGTTTCCTCTCTTTCTCTCTCTGTCTCTGCATCTCTCTCCCTCTTCTTTTACACATTGTGGCTAGCCCTGCAGATATTTAGAGTTTATCACTTAAGTCTCTCTCTTTGTGTATATTCAATGGTGAGTTTTAATCTGCCATTACCATTTCCCACATTTAGTAAAACACTGGTCACTTGATCGTTTGATCACTTGAATCCGTTATTCATCGATTTGCTCGAGCGGGAGCCAGTAACATTTCCATTGGACCCTATCACGTGCCAATGTAGCCCAATGGCATCTGGTTGATTCAGGAATATGAAGAGCCTCAAACCATTCCTTCAGGGTCTTTACAAGGAAGTCTGATCATCTTGTAGGTGGGCAGCCACGTGATCTTTTGACATCCCGTGGGATCCAGTCAGTAACGGCTCTAGTCCAGCGGTTGTCTCCAAATCGCATTACATGTCCAGCCCATCTGATTTTCGATGCCTTGGCAAATGAGACAGCATCCCTGATTCTGGAATAGCGATGGAGGTCAGAACTCGATTCCTTCTCTCACTTGAGTGAGGCGTGATATTCCAAGCATAGCTCTTTCGATTCCTCTCTGGGAGACCCGAATAGCATTCTCATCCTGCTTTCATAGGGCCCAGGTCTCTGAGGCGTATATTAATGCAGGGAGAATGGTGGAGTCGAAAGAGATGTGCCCGGAGCCGGAGGTTCTTTGTCCTTTTAGCTATTTCTTCGATGCCTTTGAAGGCATTCCATGCCGCTCTCTCTTCCTCCTGCGCAGCTCAGGTTTTAGGTCGTTCATCATGTTGATTTCTCGACCTAGGTACACATAACTGTTGCATTCAGAGATGTTTGTTCCATTGAGAGTGAATGGGGCCTCAGGAACTAGTTCATTCACTGGTATCTATTTATATCCTATTAATGAATGCAGTCTATTCTATCTGTCAGAAGGTATTTCTTAATTCTACTCACCTGGGCTCTTAACTAAGCCCATGTGTCTTCTTTCTAGAATAACTCTATTTTTCTATCACTCTCATATTTAATATTCTCTCCCCAGCCCATCTGAGGGCTGAATCCTCCCCCTTCTCTGGCTCCACAGCCAGGGCATCTGCATTCCTTTTTTTTTTTTTTTTGCTTTTTTTGGGTCACACCCAACAATGCTTAGGGGTTACTCCTGGCTCTGCACTCAGGAATTACTCCTGGCGGTGCTCAGGGACCATATGGGATGCTGGGGATCAAACCAGGGTCGGCCACATGCAAGGCAAACACCCTATCTGCTGTGCTATCGCTCCGGCCCGGCATCTGCATTCCTGAGCCTGCTGGGTGATGTCTGCCTATCTAGGTCTGGGGAGTTATAATCCTCAATAATTCTCACAGACCCGACTATTTTGGGGACACTAGTGTTCAGGTGGGCTGTAGGCCCTGCTAAGAGACAGGAACCTGTGTCCCACCTCACGGGAGTACTCGCTGTTGGCTGCCAATGACTTCCGGGGAGCTCTGCACAAGATTTAAAGATCAGCTCATGTATCAATGACCCTGGCCACAACAGGCAGGAGCTCATCTCCATTTGCAGAGACTGGGGGTTCAGGAGGTGATGTCTGGTATAGCAGAGGAGGCTGGGTCACCTGTTGCAGGGAGCACAGTCAGGGAGAAGGTCCCTTTGGCCCTAAGATGCTGCCAAGATTGCGCCCATTGAGCAGTCATGGGTTGGTTCATCTGTGTTGGGTGTCCCAGAGGCCTGGCCTGGTGGGGAGGAGGAGGTTCTGAGCTGTTAGGAAAGAGGCAGGGACCAAGAGTAATCAGGGTCATAATCGGGTCCTGGTACCTGATTAGGTTCTGTTATCAGGCCCCTTTCTATTCTTTGCTGATTTCACATCTTTGCCTGGGGTTGATCTTTGAGTCCCAGTTGAGACAATACCGCAAATTTCATTCAGCTCAGAACTCAAGTACTGCCAGTGGCGAATGGGCTCCACACAGCTGGTGAGGGAACCCACCAGGAGTGGGTGTGTGCGGGTCCCTGCAGTGTCGGAAAACACTGTTGCTCGCTGCTGAGCTGGGGTGCAGCTGTGTTTCCCTGCAGTTTCGGGAGCAACAATGACTCCCCTTTAGCCTCAAGGTGACTGGCAGCCTGCAGACGGATAAAGACTTACGAATCCATCAAAGTTTCCAAAAGCTTTTACTTACACAAGTTCTGGCATTATACTCCAATATCAGGAAAGCCCCAAACTTCCAATTTCTAGCCGGACCCAGGCCATGTGGTGGGTTTAGAATCCTCGGCCAAGATGGCCGCTGGACCACATACCATGTGCTCAGGACGGAGAGCCGACCCAGCAGGTAGGTAGGGAGATGGGCAGGCACAGAGAGAGCTCAGTGGACAGAGAGTCACTTTTTATACCCCTCTAGCCCCTGGTCTGGCCCACAAGGACGGGTCTCAGTCAGACCCAAAGTCAATCATTTCCAGGTTCTCAAACCTAGTGAGCTTACCTGGCCCAGGCCATTCAAATGCTAATTCACTTTAGCCAAGATCTGCCTCACAAGCCTTCCTGCAAGCACTTGGTAGCGATGGGGAAGAGCATCTGAGATGAACTTC
Source organism: Cryptotis parvus (assembly GCA_021461705.1). Classification (NCBI taxonomy): domain Eukaryota; kingdom Metazoa; phylum Chordata; class Mammalia; order Eulipotyphla; family Soricidae; genus Cryptotis; species Cryptotis parvus. The sequence goes on from JAJIBD010008171.1 coordinate 60,548, forward strand.
AGGATTAAAACAAAAGGTGTATGTCTATACCATGAATATTCTACAGCCAGGTATATATTTCTCCAAACTTCCATGAAATTCTTATTATTACTTCAGGGTTGTTTTGGGTACTAGCCTTTAGAATTATTGAGAGCCATGTTCACTTCTCAGGAGGCAAACAGCATTCCTCTCTGATTTAGTTAGGGCTATTTTATTTAAAGGAGGAGCAAAACACAGCCAGGAAAGTTCTGGTAGAATTGTCCAGTCCCACGGAGGGATCTGTGGTAGTATGAGAGGAAACGCTTATACCAGCTAACATAGAATTTAAGGTAAGACTATTCTGCCACATAGAGAGTCACAGATCCCAACTGTCTTCCTGCCCTCGATCTACAATATGACCTGTGGAGATAGCTCCAGGCAAGATGCAAAGGCTCTGGACAGCCTTGACCAGGGCGTCTACTCCAACACTTCAGGTTTGGACAAGTGTCCCCCACCTGTCAAAAGAAGGATGGAGGGGACCTGGGTTCTGAGGTTTAACTGCCAGCGAGCGGAGTGCAACCGTGTGTGCACTGATCTTGCCATGTGGGCATGGCAGTGTGTGGGGCCATGGTGAATGGGCTTCATCCTGCCCTTTGCCTGTTCCAGGCCCCCATTCCAGCTCAGTTGCTCCCAGAGAAGATTCCTGACCCTCAGAAACTGAGTGGGTAGAAAATGTGTACTAAAATTAATATTTTAAAATTAATTTAAAATTAGTATTAAATTAATCTGCTTTGGGTTAATTTATTACGTAGCATCGAGCAATGAGGCATCCTCTGTGTGATCCAGGGCAGGCCTCAGGCAGAGTCTGGCTGGCGGGGGGTGGGGGCAGCTGGGGGTCATTAGGCTGCAGGCCAGCCTGGGCTTGTCACACATGGGCCACTCAGGCTTCCCACAGCAGAAAGAGTTGTGACCCCCAAAGTATTTGTGTGTGTGTGTGTGTGTGTGTGTGTGTGTTGCCCAGATCAGACCCAGGAAGGTAAGTGACCCCAATGTACCGTGTGTGCGTGCGGCGTGTGTGTGTATGTGTGTGTGTTTCTGAGATTGGACCCAGGAAGGGAACTAACCCCAATTATGTGTGTATGTATGTGTTTGTGTTGGCCAGATCTGACCCAGGGTCTCACACAGACAAGGCGAGTGCTCTACGGCTGAGCACCTCTCTGGCCTCAGTGTGAAAGTACTTTTTAAGTGTCTGCTCACGTCCCCTTTGCTAACAACCCACTGGGAAAATCAAATCACATGACTGCTCCAAACCCAGGCATGAAGACCCAGGATCCATCTCTTGATGACTGGAGGAGCATTTGGGGCCATTTTTGTGCAGTCGTTTAAGCTCATGCAAAGCTCCCTTAGCCCCAAGCCATGTCCTGCTCCCCTCCCTCACCCTTGAACGGCAGCGCTGACTGAGCCCCACTGTTTGGCAGGTGCTTCACTGTCTGGGCCATAATGAACCTCATAAGAGCCCTTCAAGCCGAGGGACTGGGCTCAGAGACACGAGGTGTGGCTGTAGGCACTGGAGCTGGCAGCTGGCAGTGCCTCTGACCCAGACTCACACTGAGGAATTCCGGGTTTGGTGTCAATTTTTCTTTTCCCTGTCAGGATGCCCAGAATTTTCCGTTTGACTTGGTCTTTTCAGACACACACAGTCGAGTGTGGAGAGGAGTCAGCCTGGGCTCTCCCCAGGAATCCCTCTTCTGGGGCTGCCAGGATCAGTCTGGGCAGGAGGTTTAGGCAGAAAGATAAAACCACAGGGGCAAGGGATGGAGAGGGGAAAAGGCACAGAGAGAGAGAGAGAGAGAGAGAGAGAGAGAGAGAGAGAGAGAGACAGAGAGTCAGAGAGACAGAGACAGAGACAGAGAGAGAGAGACAGAGACAGAGAGAGACAGAGACAGAGACAAACAGAGACAGAGACAGAGACAAACAGAGACAGAGACAGACAGA